>PVKH010033051.1:0-12075 GCA_004027955.1 Chaetophractus vellerosus | reverse complement strand
CCTAGAAAATCACAGCCCAGATCTGCTTACCTGGAACAGATGCCACTGAAGGCCATAAATTGGTGGAAAGATTTAAATGGTAGTTTTGATGAATTGCTAGAGGCTGAGTGTAGACTAGCCTAAGAGCAAGACAATCATGGAGGATGGAGTCTCAGAGCCCCCGCCCCCCCACTTTTGAGGGCCTTACCGCCAGGAACCCCACCAGGTTTTCATGATGAAGACTGAGAAAGATCCTTCACAGCTGTGGCAAGGGGAGGCAGCCAGTATCGTGAAATACACCCAGAGCCTTCTCTGTAACAAAGGCTAACTCTCAGGGAAGAGATTTGCCAGACCCTTATCCAAGCGGGGGTAAAGGCATTCCTCCCACCGCAGACCCCTCTAGTCTTCCTGACCCACCTAAGGAGGGGGGAAGGGGTGGGCATACCCAAAGCGGTCACTGCTTTAAGGAAATAGATTGAGACTGCTGCAGCCAGTGAAGGTAGTAGAGGATGGGGTGGTGGGAATAAATATTACCACTGAGAAATATTTATAAAGTCACAGCCCAGAGACACAGACCCACTAAGAGACCGAAATTAATTGGAAGCGTATAGAACACTCCCCCTCCCTCACACTTTACCACCACACCAATAAGGCTCCAGTATAAGAACAGTGGAAAATCGCTGAAAGAGTTACAAAATACAGACTCTTTCTGAGGAGTACTTAGGAAAGCCCACAGTGCAAAGGGGAGACAAAAATAAGGACACTAGAGGAGTTTGAAGCCTCTGGCACCTTAAGCTACAGAAAACATTAAACAAAGCCTGAATCTCAGACTCAGGATTAGCCTAAACCCTTACACTAAAGGCCTATTTAAATCATCCCTATTACTCAGTACAACAAAAAAGGTATAGGACATGCCTAAAGCAAGGAAAAATTCATTCTTAAAGAGACAAAGCAATCAGCAGAAACAGCTCAGATATGAAATAGAGGTCTGAATTATTAGACAGGGAATTTAAAATAATTTTGATTATGTTAAGGAAAAAGCAGGCAATATGCAAGAACAGATGGGTTGAATAGTTGCCTGAAAATTATATAGCCAAGTGCTAACCCCAGGAACTGTGAATGTGACCTTATTTGGAAATTGAATTTTTGCATATATAAATTATCTCAAGTTAAGGATCTTGAGATAAGATCATCCTGGATTTAAGGTGGCCTTAAATCCAAGCAGGAGAGTCCTTATAAGAGACAGAAAAGGAGAAGATACATAGATACAGGGCAAGGCCACATGACGATGGAGGCAGAGATTAGATTGATGCATCTACAAACCAAGTGTATTAGTCAGGGTTCCCTAGGGAAAGAGAATCAACAAGAGATATCTGTAAATAGTATGTTATAAGAGTCTCTCACGTGACCGTGGGGATGCACAAGTCCAGGTTCCGTAGGCAGGCTGCAAGCCAGGGGCTCTGATGAAAGCCCAATGATCGGTCCTTGATGAGTTTCCGGGAGAAGTTGGCTGCCCAAAGACGAGCTGGGAAATTCTCTCCGAATGTTGAAATCATTTCCCCTTTTAAGATATTCAACTGATTGGATAAAAGCATTATCCATTGCTGATGCCATCTCCCTGATTGATACAGATGTAATCAGCCATCCATGCAGTAAACTCACTGGTGATCGAAGTCCATAAATGCTCTTGTATTACAATTAGCCCAGTGCTTGCTGGACCAAACAACTGGGCATAATTACCTGGCTGAGTTGACACATTAGCCTAACCATCACACCAAGGGACAACAAAGAATGCCCACAGCCACCAGAATCTAGGAGAGAGACATGGAATAGATTTACTCTCAGAGCCTCCTGAAGGAACCACCCTTGCTGATGCTTGATCTTGGACTTCTGACTTCCAGAACTGTGAAAGAATAAATGTCCATTGTTTTAAGCCATCCAGTAGCTTAATGCAGAAAGGTAAGGTAAGCAGAGGGATGGAAGCTCTAAGAAAGAATAAAAAGAAAATGCCAGAATCAATCAAACAAACAAACTCTAACAGAAACAATGAAGCATTTGACAAAAGCTAACACCCATTCATTATAAAAAACACTCAGCATTCTAGGAAGAGGAGAACTACCTCAACTTAATTTTAAAAAACAAACAAACAAAAAAACTACAAAAAACCTACAGCTCATATCAACTTAATTGTGAGAGACTGGATGCTTTCCCCCTAGAATCAGGAACAAGACAAGGAAATCCTCTTTCACCACTCCTATTCAACATTGTACCTGAAATCCTAGCTAGTGCAGTAAGGTAAGTAAAAGAAAGTATACTGATTAGAAACAAAGCAACAGAACCGTGTTTATTTACAGATGACAGTCAAAAGTCTCAAAGAATCAACACACACTCGCACAACACACACAAACAAAAAACTGGAACTAATAAGCAAACATATATCAATAAGCAGGAAGGCTGAAATGATCCATGTGGTACTAATGATTAGATTTGGAAATATCAGTATGAATTCATGTTTAGCTTATATAGATACAGATGGTTACATATAGAAATATTTATAGATTTGCATAAAACATGAGTTACTATACACACACACACACACACACACACACATAGCCGGTCTGCCAGTTGATAGAGCCTCGAAGAAATAACACTGCTAGAGCAACAAGCACAACTAGTACCCAGATCTTGGTTTCTAAATACCGTTCTTCAATGACAGGACCCAAGATTTCTTGGAGAAATGGCTAATTCTATCAATGGGGCAGGAAATATACAAAATGAGCCTGGAACATCTTGTAGTGCCAGAAAGCATAGATGTGCTCAAACACACACACACAAACAAACGTGTGTGTGAGGGAACATGCCAAAGAGACACAGGAGTCAAGTGAATGAGCTCTCCAGACCAAAATGGGAACAAAGTCAGCCACAAAATAAAGCACTATTGGATTATAATCTACAGTTTAAAATAAATATTCATTTATTAAATAAGTCCATACTTATATCAATAAATTGAATAAATGGGAAGAAAAGACAAAATCTCCCTTGAAGAAGAATTCCAAATAATTTATGTATATACTCTGCCACCAGGGAAGTGGAGCATAACTCTCCACTCAAGTGTGGGCTGAACATAGTGACTTCCTTCCAAGGAGGACAATATGGAAAGAGGAAAAAAGAGAGTAATTATACGGTGGAAACCTGACAAATACCACGTCAGCCAGGTGGTCAAGGTTAATATCAACAGTGATAAGCCATACTGATAGTATATACTCTCAATAAAATGTGATGGGATGATTTCTGTGGTCTTCTGTCCTAAGACACACAACCAGGGCTTGTCCTAAGACAAGTCCAATCAGGGGAAAAACATCAGGCAAATCCCAGTTGGGGGCCACTCTACACAAACCTGACCGATACATCTCAAAACTGTGAAGGTCATTAAAAACAAGGAAAGTCTGAAACTGTCATAGCCAAGAAGAATGTAAAGAGACATGATAACTAAATGTAATGTGATATTCTGGATGAGATTTTAGAAAAGATGAAGGACACTAAGTAAAAACTAAGAAAATTCAAGTAAAGTATAGGGGACTTTGGTTAATAATTATGTGTCAATTTGCAGTCATTAATTGTGACAAATGTACCATAATATTGCAAGATGTTAATATAGGGGGAATTGGGTGTGGGGTATATGGGAACTCTCTGTACTATCTTTACAATTTTTCTATAAATATGAAAACTTTTAAAATAAAGTTATATTTAAAAATTCCTATTGGAACTGTAATTTCTCAGCCTTTAAATAACTACAAAGTAGTACATAGTCATTGCACAAAAATAGAAAAATGGATATAGGCAAAGAGAAAATAAAAATCACCAAAATTTTAATACTCACCAATAATCACTATTCATATTTTGATGTATTGCTTTCCAGAATTATACATATATTTTTCCCGAAATTAGGACTGTATGTATGTACCATTTGAACTTGTTTTTCTTTTTCAAGAAAGCATGTTTTGAATATAAATTCATTATGAAATTAGACATTTTTATCACAATGTTTAAGGCCAACAGAGTCTCCTATTGTACTTATATAATTCATGTAACCAATCCCCTATATTTATTATTATAGTTTTCTCCAATAATTCTTTGTAAGCATACTAATTAATTTTCTTAGATTAAAATCCTAGAAGTAGAATTGTCTCTCAAATGGCTTTTGGTACATATTGATAAATTTTCCTACAGAATGGTTGCATAATTTTACACTTCTCACAGCAGTATAAGAGTATGAACTTTTCCTTTTACTTGCTCTAACATTTAGGATCACATGATTTAAAAATAAACCTTCGAGAATCAAAAAGAAAAGTGTTATTTTAATTTGCATTTCTTTGACTACTAATGAGACTGAAGATGTATTCACATGCTCAATGGTCATTTTCATTTCTTTTGTGAATAGCTTCTTTATTGCCTTTGTCCATGTTTCCATTATTGTTTATGTCTTTTGTTTGATTTATAAAATTCTTTATGTATTAACAAGAGTAACTCTTGGTTATAAATGCTAAAAAATCTTCCCCAGTCTGTTGTTTGTTTTAAAACTTCTTTTTTTTATTTCTGCTTTTTTCCTCCCCCCACCCCCCACTGGGGGGAGGGTCTGAGACAGCTTCACAGGTGAGCGGTGGCCTTGCCCACTCGTGGGCGGCTCTGCTCTGCCCACAGGCAGCTTTGCCTTCTCAAGCGGTCCGCCCGCCCGGAGAGGCCCCGGGAACCGAACCCAGGGCCTCCCATGTGGTAAACCGGCTCCCTATCCACTGGGCTATATAGCCGGCCCCTAAAACTTCTTTAAAATATTTTTGCCTTCTTTCTTTTCCCTATCCCTCTCTCTCACTTTCTCTCTCGCTTATCTTCCTCCCTCCCTCCCTCCCTTTCTTCCTTTCTGAAATGGAATCAATGTATCAAGCATTTGCTTTATGATGTATTTCAATTCACAAAATAGAATTCTAAATCCTAAGAATTAAAGTATTAATTTAAATATTCTTTTGTACATTTAAATCCCTGATCCATTTATGTTGCTGTTTGTTGTGAAGTAAGAATATAACATTTTTTCCCAAGAAAGAATTATCCAACCCTCCCAACACTCCTTATTCAATAGAATATCCTTTTCCTACTTTTAAAAAATGCACGATTATCATATATTAAATACTTTTATGCACTTGCCTCTGTTTCTTGATCTTCTTATATATACCTTTGATCTCAATTCCTATTCCATAATACATTGAACACTTATAATTTGTCAGTTTTATTTTGATATCTACATTGATAATCTTCTGGATCTTTGTGTTGCTTAGCAAAGCTCAATAATCTTGAGAATGTGCAGAATTCAGGAAGTCTTTTCTTCTATGACCACATCCTGGGGAGAGGGGGGAGAGGAATTCACTAATCTGAGTGGAGGTTTCAGTATCAAATACTCTGGCTTTGCCTCTGTGAAAAAGAAGACTATTTCATGATCAATGATTGTCTATATGTTAATTCCATTTTAAAAACCAAGCAATTCAGTGACCTGTATGTTCAGATGTTAACACATGTTAAGGGCAATTTAATCCCCTGCTTTAGGTTGTAAGCTTAATACTGAAGCAGTCAGGAAGGATTAATCGCCACCCCAGTCTGCCCCCACGCCATGGCAGTAGCACAGGACAGGCCAAAAAAAAAACATCAAAACTTTTTCATTCCTTGGAGCATTACCCTCCCGTTAAGCAACTATTCTTCTCTGTCACCAAAACAAGCTCCTCTGGGTGGGAAAGTGCTTTGATCAGGATCCTCTCCTATTTTTTATCATTTCTGAGCACTCTATTGCTCCCATGAGAGAAAACTTAAAACAATGTTAACAGAAGTATCTCTTTCTTGGGGGTTTAATGTGTTAGTGGATTCACTAAATAAGATTGGAAAAATTCCAAGTTTTGCTAGCATATTCAGAATTTCAAGGACCTGAAAACCTAAGTAGTCCCTTCTTTGATAGTAGACCAAACCTCAATATGGGGTTGTTACTTAAGGATGAGTTACAATGTGGAATTTGAAACCATATCAGTGAACTTTCCATACTGTTACAATAATATGCCTTAGTCTATTTTGGCCCGTGCATAACTTTGTAATATCATGAATCACTCATTTGGGAAGTACTGTTCACTAGATTTGCAGATATACCAAAAGTTGACACATTCCTTTATACAATATCAAAAAATTACATTTATTAATTTTATAAATTGTCCTTAAGTCTTTAAACATCATGAAGCTCACAGTCACAAATATACTTTTTCTAAAATTCTAATTTTAGCCTGAAAACTCTAATTTGATCAAAGCCAACATATATTAGTTGTTTTCCTTGAAATGACAGGCTTACTTTGTTCATTTTTTATCAAATGTATGCCAAATACTCGTCAGTTTTTCTATCACTCTTTTTTTTTTCAAATAAAAATGTTCCTTGATGAAAAGTGGTTAGTTCAGTTGGCAACTCAAAACACTGCCAAGTGCTTGTCCTCAAGACAACTATGGTACTTCATTATGCAGCTGAAGTACTTTATGCCTATGTCCCATTTTGTCACATAGAGTACTAAAAATACATGTACTCAAAGGTGGAAATTTAATTGATTATTTTTACTGTTACATTAAGGATATTGTTATATGAAGCTGGAATTTTTTAAAAATCTGTAACTGCCTGGTGGCAAAGAATTTAATGGCTACTGTAGCCATTTGATGTAACTATGAATTCCAAAAATTGATATTGAATCATGCTTGTATACTGATCTGTTAATCTAGGCATGATTAAGTTATGATTAGGGTGTTGACTGGGCCACTTCAGTAAGGCGTTGAGCCCCACCCCTTGGTGGTTGGGGGAATCAAATATAAAAGGCAAGGCAAAGGACAGAGGGAGCAGATTTGAGAAGCAGTTCTGAGAAGCAGTTTTGATGCTGAAGTTTTGATGTTGGAGAGAAGGCCCCGAGAGAAGAGAAGTGAGCCGTTTGCCTGATAGTCTACAGCTGGCCTTGTGGAGAGACACAAAGCCTCGAGAGCCTCATGATCTACAGCTGACCTTGTGGAGGAAACAGAGGCGCTAAGCCCAGAGAGAAATGCAGCCCCAGGAAGAGAGGAACCCAAGAAGCCTGAACCCTGGCAAACGTTGGCAGCTGTCTTGCTCCAACACGTGGCAATGGACTTTGGTGAGGGAAGAAACTTATGCTTTATGCCTAGTAACTGTGGACTTCTACACCAAATAAATACCCTTTATAAAAACCAGCCAATTATTGGTATATTGCAAAGGCACCCCTTTGGCTGACTAATAACAGCTACTAATAGAGTTTAGTATTGGCAACTTTATCCACCAATGATTTTGCACTATCAATGCAAATGTCAACACAAAGAAAAGAGCAAATAATATGTTAGTATTACAATAAAAGTAATTATTATTACTGAAAGGCTCTCAATTTTTCCAGTAGTTCACAGATCATGGTTTGAGGTTTGCTGACTTGGATATTATCTTGTAGATCCAGTAGCATAGCAAACGTTTTCTGTCTGGTAGAGAGCATAACCTTAAAGTAATAGATTTATTGACCTACAAGGCCTAACCAATTTTGTCTCTAATTTAGGAAACTTATTTCAGCATGTTTTTTCTAAGACCTATTAACCTCTAACTTTCAAATTCTCTTTTGAATCAGCTGAATCATTCTGTTGGTTCCCTATTTAATTAGATAGATAATTTCCATGTCCCCTCCAATATATTTGAAAGTTATGTTTCCTAATTCCTTAAAAATTATGCTTTGATACTACTTTTCTAGCTGTGGAGTGTTGAACAAGTTGCTTAAATTCTCTGTGCCTTATCTGCAAAATGGAACTATTAACAACTCCTACCATAGGGTTGCTATGATGATTAAATTATTTAATATATGTACCGTACTTAGTATAGTACCTGGCGCAACTTCAGTACACAGAAATATTATTTATTACTATGATTACGTAATTGAGAAAAATCTCCATAATACATTTTTTTAAATGGAAGTTTTTTAATTCCTCCAGGGAAAAATTAAAAATTTCATGGTTTATGTAAATTTCTAAAATCACCCTAATGTTCCAAAGGAACTTAGCCATCTCACACTTTTTTCCAAAGCAGAAAGTGAGGTGGAGCCAAAGGGGACTGAAAACTCTCTGTACTTGGTAAATTTTTCCCAGGGGCAAATGCTCTGTAAACTGAACCTCAGAGCCAGCTGAACTGACTCAATGGGGTCTTGTTTTTAGGCAGCTACCCCTCCAAGTCCTAATTTTCTCCTATTGACGCAGATATTTGCCAGTAAGTGGGTGAGTGCAGAACATGTAGCCTCTATAGAAACATATGTTCAGTGGAGGAACTAGCCAGAAATTAGTCAAGAGGTGCAGTGAAAAGGATATCTGAGGCCCATTAACCTACCCATTCCTTGGTCCAGACTGTAATGTTTACTAGTATTGATATGCATAAAAAATAGTTTCACTGTGAAATAGGGATAAGCTACTATTTCAAAGCTGCCAGTAGTTTCTTTCTATTGCTTGAGGTGTAGTGAAGTATAAAATTGAAATATATTAAAGCAGGAGAAGGGACATTTTACATTCTGTGGTAGAAATAAAGTTATCCAGGGGCAGATATTTCCTTCCTTCCAGAAACCATCCTTTTTAGCCAGTCTATTTTAGCAAAGGAAAACAAATCCAAATGCAGAGGCTGCAAACTGAGATGTTATTCCATTATTGATGCAAACTGCTGTCTTTGTCTCTGTTGAGAGGTGCTTTTGTACCAGGTTGTTCTTTCTCTTCCTGAGGCCTGAAAATGGGAGTAGGATTGCTGGATTTGATTTAAAAAAAAGAACCAGGAACCAAGTCAATCTTATTTTCTTTAAAAAAAAAAAAAAGGAATAAATAGCTAATTCTGTTTTTCCATTAGTATGTGTCTTGGTCTGCCAATGCTGCTATGACAAATACCACACAATGGGTTGGCTTAAATAACAGGAATTTATTGGCTCACAGTTTGTAGGCCATAAGTCCAAAAACAAGATGTCCGTAAAGCCATGCTTTGTCCTGGAGTTGGTAGCATTCTGGTGATGGCAGTCCTCTGTCACATGGTGATCTCTCTCTCCTCCCTGGCTTCCCATGACTATTGGCTTCTGACTTCTGGCTTCTGCTAGTTGCATCCAAATTTCCTTTCTTTATAAGACCTGTAGTCATATGGATTAAGGCCTACCCCGATTCAGTTTGGCCACATCTAAATAGTATCTTGGAAGATTTTATTCACAAATGAGTCCACATCTTGACTCACCTTAACCTATTCAAAGATACTATTTAAAAATAGCATTCAGATTAAAATTTGAACATGTCTTTGTGGACTACATGATTCAATCCACAACAGCATGGTTGTTTTTTCATTCATTCATTCATTCATTAACTTAGAAAAGTTTCCTTTGGCTTCAAGACTCTGTCCATATTTGTAATACCATGCAAGCTTTTTGGATTGTTGTCAAATTGGGAGAAACCTCCATTCAGTTTCACTTATGTATGAGCTGTAAGATTTTAGAAGACCTCAAGTTTTTTGGCACAGTAACTAACCTTAAAAAATTATTTCAATTGATAACACCCATTAACCAGTTTGTCATAAATATCCCTCATTTTTATGGTTTATTATGGGTTTTATATTATCTTTGTCAATCTAAGTCTTTTTTGTCAGAGCAAAAATTTAAAGCATTTTAATATGTTTGTATGTCTCCCTTCTCCCCATGAATGGAATTATCAGACAATCCAAGAGCCTCTTTAGTCCTTCTCAAAATTTATCATTTCATCTTAATGAATTACTCATTTGGATATGGTATGAAAAAATGTTTTGTTACAATTGATTTTTTAAAGCCAAAATAATTTCTATTGATTTTGTTGCTATATATCGCTTCTATTTCATAGTATATTGAATTTATCTGCACTTTATCTCAGATCTTTAAAAGATAAATTGAAAGGGGAAAAAATAACATATCCTTCATATATGTTCAAATCGATAATCAACTGTTTCATTGAAATGTTCTAAAATATCTTTCCAAATTCCATTTCATTGGTGTAATTGAGATTTATCAACTTTGTGAATATAATTTCATAACAATTGTAGAGTCTTTAAAATGCTGTAGCATATTTCAAGGCCTTAAACAAGTTTGTAGCAGGTAGACCCTTCTTTTATTAAATTTAGACTTGGTGAAGACAAATCAAGGTTGGGATGTGAGTTGAAAATACTCCATTAAAAAGAAAATCTCCAAAAGAAAACATATAGCTTGCTAAATCATGAAATAATTAATGACTCAGGTATGGTGGAAGCAGCTTTTTCTCTAGTAAGATTTAGGGAATGATCCCCACATAGCTGCGTTGAGATCGCATATGACCTTTGGCCTGGCTCCTTAGTGGTCTGCTGCCTGGTAAATTAGCACAGCAGGCTGGAAGCTATTTCTCCACCAGGATGGCTAGTGTTAATTGTACTTCAAAACATGTAAATAGTCCACAAAGCCAAATTAAATGCTTCTCTAACTCAACTTCTTCTGGCTAGACCCTCCAAATATCCATGGTCACCCTCAACACCTGCTGTATTAGTTATTTATTGCTGCATAACAAAATGTCCCAAAGAACAATGGGCATATTTCATAGTTTCTGTGGGTAAGGAATCTGTGAAGGCTTAGTTGGATGCCTCTGGCTCAAGATCTCTCATGAAGTCAAGTTGTTGGCAGGGCCTATGCTCTTATCTGAAGGTTCGACTAGGGAAGGCTCAGTCTCCAGACCCACTTGGGTGGCAATTGGCAGGTCTCAGAAGATCTGCTTCTGAACTCATTCATGTGGGCCTTTCCATGGGGCTGCCTCATGCCATGGTAGCTATCTTCCCCAGAGCAAGTAATCCAAGAGAGCAAGAGAAAACACCCAAGATGGAAGTCACAGTCTTTTTATAATCTAATATTATAAGTAACATCCCATCATGTCTTCTGTATTCTATTCATTAGGAGTGAATCAATATGGCAACCCACAATCAAGGGGAGGGATTACACAAGCAAGCATACCAGGTGGTGGGGACCACTGGGGACCATTTTAGTGGTGGCCTAACAACCTCCCAACATGTGGAAAAGTATGATGGAAAGGAGGTCAGCATATTCTTTGTACAATTTTTTCTCTTGTTTAACAACAATCTTAACAGATTGGGGTTAAAATATCTTACTTTTTTCAAATTTTACAATAATATAACCATGTGACCATGTTGCTAGGAGATAGAAGAGGCACAGAAAAGTGAGGGACCCTGAAACTTCAGTCTTGTTAATTTCATAGTAAATTACTCTCTGTTTATACTTCTTTTAGGACAGTGGCTGGACACTTAGCAAACACCTGGCAAGTAGTAATTCAGGTTGCTATTATTAATATACATTGACTATTAATATCCATTTTTTATTGTTACATATGGTTACCAAATATTTTCCAAGTAGTTTTTATTTTAAATATTCGAATTCTTTGGTTTGGTTTGGTTGTTTTTTTTTTGTTTTGTTTTGTTTTTGTTTTTGTTTTTGTTTTTTTGGTCTACCTTCCCCCTTTCTTTCTTTTGATCCTGCTGTGTTCAGGGTTCTTCTTGGCTATATTCTTCCACTTAATGATGCTACAAGTTAGAACCTGAGTTGTCAGCATTTAGTTTGGGATTCTTTTCAGTGTGGTAAAAATGTATAAAGTTAAGTGCTCATGCTTGTCATATGAGAAAATCAAGGCTCCTTCAGTTTTTACTTGGTTTCTGCAGCCAAAACTCACCAAGAACCATTTTCCAGTCCAAGTAAAAGTGGTAAGGGGAAAGAAACAATGTGCAACAGCAGTAAGCATTAGTCCAGGGACACCCTCCCAAGTGGGCCTCTGGAAATGCTCATTCAGTTGGACTTAACTATACTTACTAATAGCACATACTTTATAATAATTACATGCCAAGTGCTGTTGTGCTTTACCTATATTAATTCATTTAATACTCATGGCAGTTCTATGAAACAGGTAATATCATTACCTCCATATTCAGGTGAGGAAACAGCAGCCAAGAAGTTAAATAACATG
>PVKH010033050.1:0-12071 GCA_004027955.1 Chaetophractus vellerosus | reverse complement strand
GGTTTCGGCTCTTGCAAAGACATCCCGTGTTCATGGATTGGAAGAGTTGGTATTGTTAAGATGTGAATACTGCCTAAAGTGATCCACAAATTCAGTACAATCTCTATCAAAATTCCAGCATTTTTTATCATTAATGGAAAAAGTGATTTTCATATTCAGGTGGAATTGTTAGTGTTCCCCAAAGTCCAAAACAATCTTGAAAAAGAACATATTTGGAGGACTCACACTTCCTGATTTCAAAACTTACTAAAGAGCTACAATAGGGGCCGGCTCGATAGCCCAGTGGATAGGGCGTCAGCATACCACATGGGAGGCCCTGGGTTCGATTCCCGGGGACCTCTCCTAGCGGGCAGACCGCCTTGAGAATGGCAAGCCGCCATGGGCGGGCCGGAGCCGCCGTGGGCAGGGCAAGAAGCTGCCACAGACATGGCAAGAGCCGCCACGGGCAGGGCAGGTCGACCGCGGAGGGAGCGCAGCCAGCCACCCGCGAACTGAAAAGCCGGCCGTGAACAGACGCAGAGACCGCCCACAAGCGGGGAAAGCCGCGCCTGCGCAGTGTCCAATCTCGGCGCGTCACCGCAGCGGGGGGGAAGGGGAGATATGTAATAAAATAAATAAATCTTTAAAAAAAAAAAAAAAAAAAGCTACAATAATTAAAGCAGTGTGTTACTGGTATAAAGATAAACTTATAGACCAATGGACTATCCAGAAATAAATCCACGTATCTGTGGCCAGGTGATTTTTGACAAAGGTGCCAAGTACATTCAGTGGAGGAAATAATAGTCTCTTCAACAAGTCGTGCTGGCACAACTGAAAATCCACATGCAAAGAATGAATGTGGACCTCTGTGTCTTACCATATATAAAAATTATTTCAAAATGGATCAAACACCTAAATATAAGAGCCAATACTATAAAACTCTTACAAGAAAAAAATAGGGAGATAGCCTCAGGACCTTGTAGTGTGCAATGGATTTTTAGATTTTACACCAAAATCAAAATTAAAAACTTTTGAGGGAACAGATGTAGCTCAAGTGGTTGAGCATCTGGTTCCCACGTACTCGGTCCCAGGTCCAAACTCTGGTACCTCCTAAAGACAAAAAATAAAAAATAAACTTTTGTGCATTAAAGTGCATTATCTAGAAAGTGAAAAAACCTATACAATGGGAGAAAATACTTGGAAGCCATATGTCTCATAAGGGTTTAACATCCAGATTACATAAATGAACTCCTACAAATTAACAAGAAAAAGATAAACAATCCAATTTAAAAATAGGTGAAGGACTTCAATGCACATTTCTCCAAGTGTCTATTAAGTATATGAAAAGATGTTCAATATCATTAGCATTTAGAGAAACACAAATTAAAACTACAATGAGATACCACTTCACACCCACTAGGATGGCTATTTTTTTTAATGGAAAATAGTAAGTATTGGCAAGGATGTGGAGAGACTGGAGTCATTGTACATTCTTGGTGGGAATGTAAAATGGTGAAGCCACTGTGGAAAACAGTTGGCCATTCCTCAGAAAGTTAAACATAGAATTACTACATGACCTGGAAGTTCCACTTCTAGGTATAAAATCAAAATAACTAAAGCAAGGGTTCAGACAGATATTTGCACACTAATATTCATCACAACATTATTGACGACAGCCAAAAGGTGAAAGCAACCCAAGTATCTATCAACAGATGAATACATAAACAAAATGTGGTCTAACCATACAAAGAAATATTATCCAGCCATAAAAAGATGTGAAGTGCTGGTACATGGTACACGTGGATGACCTTGAAGACATCTTGTTGAGTGAAATAAAACAGACACAAAAGGACAAATATTGTATGGTTCTCTTATATGAAATACTTTGAACAAGTAAATTAAAAAAGATAGAAGGCAGATTAGTGATTATCATGTTTGGACATAGGTGGATATGAGGAGTTATTGCTAAATGAGTATGAATATGGTTTGGGATGATGAAAACAATCTGGAAGTAGATTGTAGTCCTTTTTTTTTCATTTGGAGGTGAACCTGGGAAGCAGGCATTTAACCACTGAGCTACACCCACTCCCCAGATGTCAACAATTTTTCACTTAAAATTGTTAAATGATTTTATGTTGTATATATTTTGCCACAACTTAAAATAAAAAAAATTTTTGAGGTACTAGGTCTGAGATTCAACCCCAGACCTCATATGTGGGAAGCTGGAACTCAACCACTGAGCAACACTGGCTCCCTCGAATTGTTTTTTTCATTCTTTTTGGTTTTTGTTTTGTTTTTAGAAGACACTGGGGATCCAACCCAGAATCACCTACATAGGAAACAGGTGTTCAACCACTTGAGCTACATCTGCTCCCTAAAATAAATAATTTGAAAAGCCCTCACAACAAAGAAAATCCCATGTTGGTGAATCAAACCAACTGTTTAAAGGAGAATTAATACCAATATTTCTCAAACTCTTCCAACATTAGAAGAGGAGGAATTCACTTCCTAACTCATTCTACAAGGCCAGCAATACCAAAGCCAAACAAATATATTGTGAGAAAAGAATTATCCCTTCTGAATATAGATGCAAAAATCTTCAACAGAATACTAGCAACAGAATCCAGCAGCATTGAAAGGATTATACACCATGACCAAGAGGATTTTATACCAGGAATGCAAGGAGATTTCAATATGTAAAAGTTAATCATTGTAATCTACTAATAGAATGAAGCATAAAAAACTTTCATGATCATCTCATTTGATGCAGACAAAGCATTGGGCAAAATCCAACACCCTTTTCTGATAAAAACACCCAACAAACTAGGAATAGAAGGGAATTTCCTCAACATGATAAAGAATTGTAGCAGTCTGGCATTATTTATGAATTCCAAAAATAGATATTGGATTATGTTTGCAAACTAGTTTGTTCCTCTGGGCATTGTATTCAGAGGTTTCACTTTTATTGATTAAATTATGATTAAGGCTTTGATTGAGCCACATCAGTAGGATGTTGAGTACCCACTCCTTGGTGGGCAGAGACTCACAGAGAAAACCACAGGGCAGAATAGACCGTGGAGATTTGATGCTAGAGTTTTGATGTAGAAACCAGGGAAGTAAATACAAAGAGAGCAGATATCTGAGGAAAGAGAGAAGGCTCCAATACACACGGTGAAGCCCTGGGAAGAGAGACGAGCCGTTTTCCTGATAGTGTACCGCTGGCCTTGTGGAAAGAGCAGAGGACCTAAGCCTGGAGAGAAATGAGCCCTGGGAGAGAGACAAGATTTCTCCTAGCCTATATAGCTGATTTTGGAAGAAGCTGGGACCACAGAGCCTTAAGAGGAAGAGGAAGCCTGAACCCTCACAGACGTCAGCAGCCATCTTGCTCCAACAAGTGGCAACTGACTTTGGTGAGGGAAGTAACTTACGCTTTATGGTCTGGTAACTGTAAGCCTCTACCCCAAATACATACACTTTATAAAACCCAACAGATTTCTGGTATTTCTGCATTAGCACCCTTTTGGGTGACTAATACAAGGGCATTTATGAAAAACCCAGTGTTGACATCTTCTCAGAGGTGAAAGATTAAAAGTTTTCCCTCTGATATCAGAAACAAGATAAGGATACCTGCTTGTCCTGGAATTTCGACATTGTACTGGAAGTTCTAGCCAGAGCAATTAGACACAAAAATAAAATAAAAGGAATCCAAATTGGAAAGAAGGAAGTAAAACTATGTCTATTTTCAGATGGCATATCTTATATAGAAACAATACTAAAGAATCCACAAAAAATCTATTAGATTTAATGAACAAATTCATCAAAAGAGCAGAATACAAGATCAACGTACAAAAACCTGCTGTGTCTGTATGCACGAGCAATGATCAATTAAAAATGAAACTTAAAAAACAATTACATTTACAATAGCATCAAAAATTATAAAATGCATAGGAATAAATTTAACCAAGGAGGTGCAAGACTTGCATTCTGAAAACTACGGAATTTGCTGCAAGATATTGAAGAAGTCCTAAAGAATGGAAAGATGTCCCAAGTTCATAGATTGTAAGATGTAGTGCTGTGAAATGGTAATTCTCTCCAAGTAATCTACCAATTCAATTCTATCTCTATAAAAACCTCAACAGCATTTTTGAAGGAATGGAAAAGATAATCCTAAAATTCATAGGGAATTGCAAGGGACCCTGAATAGACAAAATCATCCTGAAAAAGAAGGACAAAGATATGGAGGTGTCACAATTTCTGATTTCAAAACTTACTCCAAAACTACAGTAATCAAAAGTATGTGGTACTGGTGTAAAGAGAGACATATAGGCCAGTGAAATATAATTGTGATATAAAATAAACTCACATACATGATGAATTGGTTTTTGACAATGGTGCCAAGACCATTTGTGGAGGAGAGAATATTCTTTTCAACAAATGTTTCAGGACAACTTGATATCTACATGTGAAAGAGTCAATTTGGACTCTAACCTCATACCATATACAAAAATTAACTGAATGGATCTAAGAACTAAAAGCACAAAATTCTGAGAAGAAAAATTAGGGGTAAATATCCATGACCTTGGTTTCTGAGTTGTGACACAAAAACACCCCAAAAAGAGGGAAAACATAGATAAAATGGACTTCATCAAATTTTTTTTTTAAAAAACTGTGGGGCAAAGGAAAATATCAAGAAAGTAAAAAAAAAATAACCTATAGAATGGAAGAAAATATTTGCAAATATTAGATTGGCGACTGTTGAAAAAACAGAGGACTGTAAGTGTTGGAGAGGATGTGAGGAATGGGAACATTCATCCACTACTGGTGGGAATGTAGAATTGTCCAGCCATTGTGGAGGACAGTCTAGCGGTTCCTCAAAAAACTGACTACGGAATTGCCATATGATCCAGCAATTCCACAGAAGAACTGAAAGCAAAGACACAAACAGATATATGCACACCAATGTTCATAGAGGCATTATTCACTATTGCCAAAAGTTGGAATCAACCCAAATACCCATCAACAGATAAATGGATAAACGAAATGTGGTACATACATACAATGGAAGAGGGAATACAGTACTAACAGAGGATAATATGGATGAATCTTAAGGACCTCATGTTGAGTGAAGCAAGCCAGGTATTGAAGGATGAACATTACATGACCTCACTGATATGAATTAAGCAAACCAAACAGACTCAGAGAGCTATTATCTGGAAGATAGGTTTACAGGAAATAGAAAGAGAGAAGACGGTTGTGAGCCAATACCCACATGGACATAATCTATGGTAAGGTGAAGGTGTGTAGTTACGCACTGAAGAGATATGACAGGAGGGTAGTGATATTATTGGGTTGGGTGGTGCAGGTTTGACAGGTGGGTAAGATTGGGGAGGGTGTGTTGGAAAGTCCAGGGAACAGGGGGAGGGTTGGGAGAGGGACTAGGTGAACACTGGGGATTGGCGGGTATATGGTTGAAAGTACAAAGTCGGGAATGTTCTTATGGTAATATGACAAGGAAGGGTCACTGGTTTAGTGTGTTGGATAGGGGGCCATTTGGGACAGGGCGCACCTGGAGCAGGCTTCTGGGGAGTATATGAGTGATCATTTTGTCATAATTTGTTGTATGAGTGGGTGGGACCCACATAATGAGCGGGAGGGAGTTGGACTCCCATCCTCGGGACGACCGATTTGTTCACAAACAGAGGGGTGGGAGTCTCTCGAGAGCATGGGCGGGTCCTAATAGGGGCAGCCAAACCAGTGTGTCAAGAACTCAGTGTTGTTGCAAGTAACTATTAATCTTGTCATCAAAGGAGTGAAGACAGGGAGTTGCCGTGGGCCCCAAGGGGAGGGAGAAGGAGGAATAGAATAGATCGAATAAGGGGTATTTAGTGGGCAATGGAAGTGTTCTACATGAACTTGCAATGATGGACATAGGCCATGTTAAATATCATCAAAAGTTATATAAGTGTACAGTCTAACATATCAACCGTAATGTAAACCACTGACCATGGTGAGTAGATATGTTTCACTATTTGTATATCAGTTGTAACAAAGGTAACATCCACACATAAAAAGTTATTAATACGGGAAGGAGGAAAAAGGGAAAATTTTGGATATATGAGAGTCCCCTGTATTCTATATGTGACTTTACTGTGACCTAAAACTTCTTTGAAAACAAAATGAAAAAAAGTAAGATACTGGGGAGTAAATGGAAGAAAATGCCACTGTACATACAGGATACCAGATATTACAGTGATGAAAGGCAAAATGTCAAAAAAATTTTAAATATTTTTCATTACTTTTTAAATTCCCAATCTTATAATTTTATGTAAGTTTTTAAAAATTTTTATGTATTTTATTTCTTATATTTAAACCTACCATTATTATTTCATGTTCCTATTAATTGTATTTGGCTAATTTAATGGCTTCATTTTTTAAGAAGCTTTGGATCACAGAAGGGTTACAGTGGGCGCAGGGTAGGATCATTGGTGTGGGGTGTCAGTGATAATGAATTCATGGGAGGAAGTTCACCTGGGCATACATATAAAGTATATAAATATGTTCAAATGTTTACAGGGCATTGTCACAGTGGGTGGAGACTCACACAATAACTGAGAGAATATTGAATTTTCATTGTGGAGACTCTGCCACATTCTCTAATGGAGCAGCAACAGTCCCCCAAGTGCAGGGGCAATGACTGGCGAAGGAGTATGATCCATTGATGGGCCCTTGATATTGACAACCATGCTTATGAGCCTTTGCTCTTAAAGTTGAAACTTAGCCCAGTGTTGTGGGGTACCTAAGAGTTGCCTACTGAGAGCCCCCTTGTTGCTAAAATGTGGCTTCCCTCTAAGCCAAACTCAGCATATAAATTCCTTACCTTCCCCCCAGTGAGAGATGTGACTCCAGGGATGAGGCTTCCTGGCACCGAGGGATTACTACCAAGCACCAACCAGCAATGCAACTGGAAAACAACCTTGAATAAAAGGGGGGAAAAATAAAGACCAATGAGCTTATATGACTAAGAGACTTCAAAATGATTCGGAATGTCATCCCAGAGGTAAGGCTTATGCACATCTCAGCAGGATCTCATAGATGGCCAAAGTAGATACTACCCCCAAATACTGGGGCTTCTGAGGGTTCTGGAGACACCCAGGTCCTATGGTCAGAGCAGATAGCTCCGGAGTTTGGTGCCTTACCAGTGGGCCCTACTTTGGAGTTTGTGCTTCTGAGAATGACAGAGATGGACTCAATTTTGGCTTCCCTACACATGGCTCATCTGTCCCTTCTATCTGAACCTATAGTTGGTGCTGGAATTTGTAGGTGTACGTGCAAGAGACTGGAGTCTTTGGGCTGTCCATGTGCCAGAACGGCCCCGAACCTCAGCAGAGTTGCAACACCTACTCTCCAGTTCATTGGACTCACCCAGGACAACTAACAAAGAGATGAGGGTTGACAACCACCATACCAAGGAAACGAGAGAGCTGACACCTGCAAGCAAGAGAGTCCCATCCCTCGGCTGTATGGGATAGAAGCCTTCTCTCAATTAGAGGTGGAGTGGGCATCACCATCCCAGAATCATCAGGACTGGAAAATGAACTAAAGACTAGAGTGGACTTACTGGTATTCTACTATAGACATATTGTGATTCTAGCATTTGAAGAAAATACATTGATGTGGAGGTAGTGACTACTGGAGACTCTGGGGGCAGGGAAAGGGAAAAACAGTTGTAAAACAGGGGCTTTTTTGGGACTTGGGAATTGTCCTGACCGACACTGCAATGACAGATATAGGCCATTTTATATTGTCACATAATGTGCAGAACTGTGTGGGAGAGAGTGTAGGCTACAATGTGAACTATGGTCCATGCTCAGTGGCAATGCCCCAGGATGTGTTTATCAATTGCAATGAACGTGCTACATTAATGAAGGATGTTTATGTGGGAGGGTGTGGGAGTTGTGGGGAGTGAGGAATATGGGAATCCCTATATTTTTTGTGTAACATTTACATAATCAAGTATCTCATAAAAATTTTTTAAAAATTATTTTAAAATAATGTGAAAAAAAACACCTACAGAATGGAAGAAAATATTTGCAAATAAAATATCTGATAAGGTTCTAGTTTCCAGATAAAGAACTCTTATAAATGAACAACAACAAAAAAATAATTTTAAAATAGGCAAAGGACTTTAATAGACTTTTCTCAAAAGAACTATACAAATGGCCAATAAGTATATGAAATAATGCTCAATACCATTAGTAAAAATGCAAATAAAAACGCAATGAGATACCACTTTGTACCTAATAGGATGGCCATAATAATAATTTTTTAAAATAGAAAGTGTTGGTGAGAATGTGGAGAAATAAGAACCCAGTACATTGCTGGTGGGAATGTACAATGGGTGCAGCTTCTGTGGAAAACAATTTGGCTATTCCTCAAAAACTCAAGCTTAGAATTACCATATGACCCAGAAATTCCACTCCTAGGTATATAACCCAAATAATTGAAAATGGAAGTTCAAACAAAAACTTGTACATGAAGGTTCATAGCAGCACTATTCACATCAGCCAAAAAGTGGAATCAACCCAAATCGATCAAAAAACTGATGACTGGATAAACAGAATGTTGTATATTCATACAATGGAATAGTACTCAACCATAAAAAGGAATGAAGTACTGATACATCCTACAAACTGGATGAACTGTAAAGCATGATAAGTGAACAAAGCCATTTGCAAAAGGCCACATAGTATATGTTTCCATTTATATAAAATATCTGAATAGGGAAATCCATAGAGACATAAAGTAGATTGGTGATTGACAAGGGATGGGGAGAGGCAGAAAAAGATAGAGACTTCTTAACGGGTATGGGGTTTCTTTTTGGGGTGATGAAAAGGTCTTGGAAATAGAAAGTACTGACAGTTGTAAAACATTGTGAATGCACTAAAAGTCACTGAACTATACATACACTTTAAAAAAGTTAAAATGGTGAATTTTGTTTTGTGAATTTTACCTCAACAAAATATTTTTAAAAATAATTTTTAAAAGATTTTCCTAATTGTATTTTTTAAATGAATGCATTCTCATATTTAGCCAAACATTACAGAAGTCTATTTCAATAAAAAGTTAATAATCTGGGAAGTGGCTGTGGCTCAAGCAATTGAGCTCCCATTTACCATATGGAGGACCCAGGTTCAATGCACGGTTAAAAAAAAAAAAAGAAAGAAAGAAAGAAAGAAAAAGAAAAATGGCATCCCAGACCTACGCCACCCCCGCATGAAAGCAATGTACCAAAAAGACGATGATGCAACCAGATAGGACAAAAAAAAAGTTAACAATCTCTTTGTGGCAGGAGCTACTAATTGGCGACCCAATATCCATTCTCCATTTCTTTCTTACTATACAACACATATTAATGGGCTGCATAATATATGCTATAATATGATACATGAAATGACATTAGATGACATATGATATGATATGATATATGATACGATACGATACAATACAATATGATACATGAAATCATACAATTACTGTGAACAGCTAAATAACTACATTTCCCAGCCTCCTTTGCAATTAGGTATGATCATGTGAATAAATCGTCAAGAATGAGACATAAGGGGAAGTTGTTTTCTGGGGCTTCTGGGGAATCTCCTTATAATAAGTACAAACAGCTTCTTCTTCCTTCCTGCTTGGAATATGGATGTGATGGCTGGAGTGCCAGCCACCATCATAGACCACAGATGTCCTTGAAGGTAGAAGTCATTTTAAGGATGGTGGAGCCAAATGACAGAAGGAATCAAGGTTGATGACCCTTGAACTGCTACCACATTAGTTTTGGACTGTATCTCTACTTTTTTTGTGAGGGAAAAATAAACCTTCAATTTGATTTTATTTTTTAATATATTTTTATTTAATTTTAAAAGATACTTAGATTACATAAAATATTACATAAAAATATAAGGAATTCCCATTTGCCCCACTCCCCAGACCTCCCACATTTCCCCACATTAAAACTTCTTTCATTAGTGTGGTATATTCATTGCAATTGATGAACACATTTTGGAGCAGTGCCACTAAACATGGATTAGAGTTTACATTGTAGTTTACACTCTCTTCCACTCAATTCTGTACGTTATGGCAAGATATATAATGGCCTGTATCTGTCATTGCCATGTCACTCAGGTGAACTGTAGGTCCCAAAAATGCCCCCGTATTGCACCTCTTTTTCCCTCTCCCTGACTTCAGCACCTCCAGTAGCCACTGTCTCCACATCATTGATACCATTTCTTCCATTTCTAGAATCACAATAGGTCTATAGCAGAGTACCTGAAAGTCTACTCTAGTCCATATTTTATTCCCCAGTTCTGAGGATTCTGGAATGGTGATGCCCACTCCACCTCTAATTGAGAGGGGGCTTCAATACCATATGGCAGTGGATGGGACTCTCTTGCTTGCAGTTGTAGAATCTCTCTGTTCCTTGGTGTGGTGGTTTTCCATCCACACCTCCTTGTTAGCTGTTCTGGATGAGTCCAATGAACTGGAGAGGAGGTTTAGCAACTTTGCTGAGGCTCAGGGCCTAGCTGGCACATGGGCAGCCCAGAAATTAAAGTCTCTTGGATGTACACCTACCAACTCCATCACCAACTATAGTTTCAAATAAAAGGGACAGAAGAGGCATGTGTAGAGAAGTCACATCTGAGTCCAACTCTGTCACACTTGGGAGCACAAATTCCAAAGTAGGGCCCACTGGCAAGGCACAAAATTCTGGAGCTATCTGCCATGACCATAGGACCTGGGTGTCTCCAGAGATGTCAGGAGCCCCACTATTTTGGGTAGTATCTACCTTGGCCATCTATGAGATCCTGCTGAGATATGCATAAGCATTACCTCTCTGATGACCTCCGGACTCACTTTGAAGTCTCTTAGCCATATACACTCATTTCTCTTTACCTTTTCCCGCTTTTATTCAAGGTCTTTTGTCAGTTGTATCACCAGCTGGTGCTTGGTAGTAATCCCTCGGTGCCAGGGAGGCTCATCCTGGTAGTCATGTCCCTCACTGGGGGGAAGGTAATGCATTTATATGCTGCATTTGGCTTAGAGAGAGGTCACATTTGAGCAACAAAGAGACTCTCAGGAGGCAACACTTAGGCACCCCACAACACTAGGCAAAGTTTCAATTTCAAAAGCAAAGTCTCATAAGCATAGTCATCAATATCTAGGGCACATTAATCGACCACCCTTCTTCACTAGTCATTGCCCCTGTACTTGGGGGATTGTTGCTGTTCTATTAGAGAATGTGGCAGAGCTCCCCAGGATGGGAATTCAATAATCTTACAGTTGTTGTGTGAATCTCTACCCACTGTGGCACTGCCCCATGACATTTGAACATATTTATATACCTTACATATATGCCCAGGTGAACTTCCTCCCATGTATCCACTATCACTGACACCCCATCCCATTGGCCCTCCCCTGCCATACTTGTAATCCTTCTGTGATCCAAAACTTCTTCAAAATTGAAGCCAAGAATATTGCCAAATTCGATTAAAAGGAAAATGAAATAATAATGATAAGTTTAAGCATAAGGAATAAAATATGTAATAATTTAGAGAAACTAAAACTAAAATTTTAAAATTGGGGTGTTAAAAAATGAAAAATATTTTAAAAAATTAAAAATTAAAAAAATTTTTTGACATGCTGCCTTTCATCACTGTAATATCGATTGTCCTGTATGTACAGTGGCATTTTCTTCCATTTCTTCCCCAGTGTCTTTTTTTTAATATTGTCTCCAAAGAAATTTTAGGTCACAGTAAAGTTACATACACAATATAGGGGACTCCAATATTCCTAACATCCTCCCCCTTTTCCCCTTCCCTATTAATAATCTTTTTACATGTGGATGGTACATTTGCTACAACTACTGTATAAATATTGAAACATAGCTAACAACCATGGTAAATGGTTTACATTATGGTATACATTTTAGACCATACACTTTTATAAATTTTTGTTGAAATATAACATGGCCTGTATCCATCATTGCAAGACCATGCAGAACACTTCCATTGTTCCCTAAATACCCCCTCTTC
>PVKH010033049.1:0-12064 GCA_004027955.1 Chaetophractus vellerosus | reverse complement strand
TCCCCTTATTTTTTCCTGTAATATGGATTTAATGACTGGAAGTATTTGAGCCATTTTGTGACCATAGAATTAGAACCACATGCTAAAAATTGCAGACAAAAACAGCAGGAGTTTTTGATGACTTTTCTTAGCAACTGCCCAAGACTTACAGTCTCCAGCTAATTGCTTTATGGGGTTAGCAAAAGTTTATTTTGTCAAGCCTCATTGGTCAAGTGGTTATTCATGCAGCCAAATGCAATTCCTAACAGATAAAACCTAGAGTTCTGTATCTAGCTAAACTATCATTCAAGAGACAATATAAAATAAGCATATTTTTGGAAAAAAAAATGCAGACTATTTAAACATTCATAGGCTTTCTCTGAAAATATTAGGAGGAGATATATTCTAGCAAGGGAAAAATGAAATGCAAGAAGCAATGGAGAGTGTGTTTGTATATAACCTGCATAATTGTAGAAATGTTATAATAATATAGAAAGTTATTAAATGCAAGGTAATTCATGCTTTTGTTTTAATAGGTCACTGTGATAGCTTTTGTGGATCCCAGAAAAGATCATGTTCTTAAAACTAATCCATTCCTGTGGGTGTGGGGAACTTTGGATTAGATTCAGTTGGGGGCTTTGATTGGATTGCTTCAGTGAGGCACGACTCAGGAGGGTCTTGGTCTTCTTACTGGAGTCCTTTATAAATGTAGGGCTAACCACAGAGACACACAGAAAAGGAAGCACCAGAAACAGAGAAACCCTGAGAGGCTGAGAAAAAGGTCCTGGAGGCCAGAGGCTGGAATCAGTGGAGCACAGAGGCAGGGAAATAGGCCCCCAAGAGGCAGAAAGAGACCAGGCCCAGAGGAGAGGGGAGAGACAAGCTATATGCCTGATCACCCACAGCTGAGCTTGGGGAGAAACTAAGCCCAGAGGAGAAGACAGAGACCCAGACAAGCAGATGCCTCCATGTGCATTGCCACACGGAAGGAGTCCAGGATCGCCAGCAGCTGACCTTGGGTAGACAGCATCTCTGATAATGGCTTGATTTGGGCACTTACTTGCTCAGAACTGTAGGATTTTAACCTAATAAATTCTAAGTATAAAAGCCAACACATTTCTGGTACATTGCTCCCAGCAGCATTTAGCAAACCAAAAAAGTCACTGAAACAATAAGTTATTTTTCAATTATATATACAATGAGAGTACGCATTTATAATTTAAAATTTTTGATTTTATATCATCATATATTTGTTCAGAATAGTTTGTACATTCTATCTTCCCTGAAAATTAGTTAGGCTAGAGAGAAGGGGGTGGGGTGGGGAGATTGGACTCTACAGATGAAAAACCATGAGCTACTCCCCAAATTCATTCCACTTACTTGCCCAAAGTCTCTAGAGATATTTGAAATACTATAAGAGGATTTTAACATTCATTTCATTTATTCTTGAAAACAAGGCTAGAGTATGAAAGGTGGCCCAGCAGGCAGATATCTGGTTGATGTAATGAGGAGGAGGAGAATGAAGATGAGAACAGAGATTATGATGACAATGATCACAACAACAGCAAACATCTACTTAGTACTCACTGAATTCCAGGTCCTGTGCTCTGTGCTTGCGATGGTTACTTTTATGTGTCAACTTGGCTAGACTACGGTATCCAGTTGTTTGGCCAAATGTTGGTCAAATACTGGCCTGAGTTTTCTGTGGAGGTACTCTGTAGATGGATGGGATTAGTATCCACAAGCAGTTGTCTTGAAGTAAAAGGTATTACCTCCACCATGTGAGTAGATCTGACCCAATCAGTGGAAGGTCTTACAACCAAAGAACTGAGGGCTCCAAAGAGAAGAAATTCTGCCTCAAGATTACACAATCAACTGCTCTGAGTTTCCAGCCCGCTGGCCTCCCTTATGGATTTTGGGCTCAAGATTTCATCCACAACTCTTACTGGAATAAGCCTGCTGGCCTGCCTACAGATCTCAGGCTTGCCAGCCCCCACAATCACATGAGCCAGTTTCTTACAATAAATCTCTTTATGTATCGATATATATTCTGTTGTTTCTATTTCTCTGGAGAACCTTGGCTGATGCACTGCTTTACAGGCATTAACTTATTTATCTGTTTGGAACCTCCTTCTGTGCTCTGCAGTTTAGAAGTTGGGTCATTCATAGGTCACTGAAGATGGCAGGTGGATTCAGCAGAGCAGCTACCAGGTTGAGGAGGTGTGAGAACCATGGCATCTATTCTTTTGTTGGGAAAATTTGCAAGACAGGGAGACCCACAGCTGCTGAGGTCGTGCATTTGAGCCCTTCACTCCTCTGGGTGCGTCGCCATTGCTATTGTGCTGTATGATAGACGAGTCTCTTTAAAGCCCTGCCCCACGTAGCTCTTCAGCATCCACATTCTGTTTACTCTGGCTTATTAGGGAAGAAGAACAAGGGGTAAAATATACAGCAGATGGAAAATGGGCAAAATTGACTTCCAATATCCCATTAGAGGAATATTTCCTGTTTTGTTTTGTTTAAAAAAAAAAGTGCATGCTATGTATTTCCTTCTTCTGTAGAACTCAAGTTGAGAAGGAGCAAGTAGAAAAAGAGCAAAATGAAGTGGGGAGAGTAAACATTTGTTCATTCCTCTTTGTTGTTTCTATAGCACGGTACTGACTTGCTGTTTCTTCTGGAAGACTATTTATAACTTTGTCAGGGCTTTTATCTCCATTATTCAGTGCATTGTCATCACCCATCTTTGGCTGGGGGTGCGGGGACTTCTCTGAGCTATGTTCTCTAAACTCTACGCAGCTAGCCGTCATCAATGTGCACATGCTAACACCTGGAGGCTGAGGAACACCTTTACTGGCAGGGTTGCAATCTAGCAGACATGCACACGTCTGCAACTGGACAATCTGCAACATGGTGTGGACCCAGCTTCACTCAGGGCAAAACTGAAGTTGGAATTAGTGATTTCATAGCCTGAATACAGTTTTAAGGTGCCCTACTCTGTATTAGCTTAGTTCCTTCTCTGCTTTCCTCCCCGTTGGCTCCATTTGCTCTTCTACTCCTAGAGAGCCTCCTCCTTCTCTGCCCTCCTGGCTTTAAGGCTCACTTTTCAGTTCGCTGTCTGGCCCAGATGGCAGGACTTTTTGAATCCTGATTGATGATTTGAACCTCACATATTCCTACCTGTCCCCAGAGAGCTCCCTCTGGACTCGCATTTTGTCTTAACTCCAATTAAATTAATATGGGCTTGGTGTGGGGTAGTGGGAAAAAAAACAACAATACAGGTTTTGAGGGCATTTGGGTTGGAAACGTGGCTCTGCCATGTACTAGCTGTACATATTTTGAAAAGTCACCTCACTTATCTGTGCAAATCACTTTACTGATAAATGAAGTTGACCTGGCTGGTGATTTTTAAGATACTCCCCAGCTGTAGCATCCCAGGATAAATGTGATTAGATGTTAACTTGCACTGGTCAAGTAGCTTCCATGTAGAGAGGTTATGCAATTAACACTGTTATAGAAATTATACAACTTCAAATCTATTTTGGTTTGAAGCAAGGTGTATATAAATAGATAAACATATAGATAATTTAGAAGCCTTCCTTTTAAAAAAACACCTTACAATGTCTTTATAATTTGGCATGTGTTAACGATATGGAAAAATAAGGGTGGATTATGTCTTTTCTTCAACCATATTTAACAGCTCAGTCCAAAAGAAACCTCACATTACGTTGTGGACCACAACACAAGCGTTATTTCTGCCCCCAAGGCCCACTGCACCTTGGATTCCAGCACATCTTTTTGTTCTCTGGCCTACCCACAGCAGGTGTTTTGTTGGTGCTTTTACGTTAAAAGCAGAGAGAAAGAACGGGGCCTCTGTGAGCCTCACTGGTGACTACTGTGGTAGCCAGTTGATGGCCTGGCGCACGAGCCACTTGGGCATGTGATAGGTCCTCCGTCTGATGGATGGACTCGCCGTGTGAGCCGCCCATCCCACAGCCCATGTGCTGCCGCAGGTGTCTCCAGGGTCAGGGGTGGTCACTCTACCCAAGGGAACTTTACCTGGCAGAGGGATCCCCGCCCAGCCTGTCTCAGTAAGGAGTCTCGCTCGTCACGGTTTTGGATCACTCTGGTAACTAGTGCTGACACCGTGTTATTGTTCAGGAGGTGGTATTTTTTTCTGGACAGCATCTTTGTGACAGCAGGCCCTGCCGCGTGGCCGTAACACAAGTGTGACTGGAGTAACAGCAGGCTCTTCAGACTTAATGAGGGCAGCGAAGGCGGAGGTCGCAAATCTGTGGGAGCGGGATGCAGACAATGTGTCAGTGACCATTAACTACCCCTCTCCCCATTTTCCCCTCCATTATGCTTTAGAGCTTTGTTTCAGACAAGTTGCCTGTGGCAGTGGGTTAGGAAGATGACTCTGAAGGGGCTTCAGCCCACACAGGGATATCGTGTGACAAATTATCCTGACAGGGCTGCCACTACCATATTAGCAGCTCATTAGAAGAGATGGGTGAAATTCATCTCGGCTTTGATCAATTTTCTGCTAGTTTCAGGGCTTTAAAAGGATCCCATCTTCTCCACCCCCTCCCACCTCCACCCCTATTTCTCCTAATTTTTTGTTGTGAAACCACACTTGGCAGGACTTCCCAAAGGTTGGGAGAATCTGGCAATGGACAGACCAGGTCCTGTAAGTGTCAATGCCCGTGTCAGGAGGAAGAAAGGAGATGCGAGCCTGGGTTTTCACATTTGTACTCGAAGAAGTAAAGCGCTTGGGTGATATAAGCTCTAAGGTTCTACTCAGCTCTCACACTCATGCATCTCTGAAGAGAGCCGGAAGGCAGGGTGGGAGTGAGGGGAAGGGCTTTGTTCATACTCTGTCCTCTGCCTGAGGAGTCTTGGAGCTAGACCAGCCTACAGAGAAGGACGAGTCCAACCACGTGGCTGGTAAATCCCCCTGCGAAGGTGGCATGGACGAGAAAAAGACCTGGACCTCCTGATGTCCAACCGGTGTGCTTCCCACTTTGTCCTATCACCTCAACACAAGGGAAAGTCATTGAAAATGAGAAAATTTGAAGTCACATATGCCTATATCATATAGTACCAACAAACACATATACAGGGCTTTCCATGTGCCCTATAGATTTTTTAAAAATTCTGAATGTCTTCAATCTTAGAACAATGTTATCATTCCCATTTGGTGGACGAAGGAACAGAGAGGTTAAATAAGTGGTGGAGTCAGGTCTAGAGCCTAGGCCATTCAGGGTTTGTGCCCTTGACCACTAAGCTCTACTGTACCTCTGAAATAGCTCTTCTAATGCTAAACTTCTATTTATGCCTTTTACCTTTACTGATCTCTTTATATGTTTGTCTTATTTGGAATTTTAATGTTCTGTGGATCTCATTTTATGCTCTCTTGTATTTTGCAATGCACTTAAAGATGGGAACATGTAGAATAATAGAAGAAATATGAAACAATAAGGAATATGGAAACTAGCTATTGCACCTTTGGGAATTTCAGAGAGTTCCGGGCTTCGATGACGAGCCAGTATAGAGGAAAAACAAGGGCAGCAAAACACTCATCGGGTTGAGGATGGTGATGCAGAAGCAAGAGAAGACAAGTTAAAAATTGAATATGGTAGATTCCCAAGAGGCATTTTTAATTGTAGGCCACGTAAAATGTAATGTTCAATCTTTCCCTCTCTTCATTCATTGTACTTCCGGATTATATAAAGTGGGCAAAACACAACAAAATGGAATTCTTTTCAAAAACTTTTATTTATCTACGCTGTGAGGCATGGTGCAGAATTGCTACCCTGGAGACTTTATTGTGTTTGAGGAAATGGACTAAAGGCGATCATGAGAATGCAAGATGAAAAGCTCCGTAGTGGAGGTATTTCAGGCAGAGGTATAGAGACAAAAGAGTATGCCTTGTTTCAGGAAAGACGAGGAATACATCATGATCAGAGCAGTAAGGAGCGCGGCTGTCACTCTCCATAATTCCCAAAGGAGGCATCCCGTTGTCGTGTGGGTGAACGGAGTCCTCCGGAGTTGCCCAGTGTGCACAACCTGGGAGGCTGAACATGCAGACCCTGGGTGAGATCGGGGAGAGGGACCCATAGGTAATATCTCTCCTAATGTATTCTAGAAGATTTGGAAGGGGAAATGGCATCGGATTTGGCTATTATTAAAAAGATAAAAGCTATATATTTTCCTGGATCAGCAAAGTCAGCAACTAGAGAGCCTATGTTTATAACATAGTCACCTGTTACCCACTTGGTGTTAAAAGAAAGTGAAAATGCCTAATTATAGTCTCCACATTAGACTTTGGGGCAAGAACTAGGCCAGAAAAAATAACCTTTCTAAGCAGTCATGCATTTTCAAAACGACATGGGTAGGTCCTCAGAATGTGTTCTTAAAGCTGAAAGGCATTTTATGGAAGTCCCAATTTCCTTTATAGATGACGCAAAATAATTTTCAACTTCAACCTTAGGTAGCAGCAGAAAAAGAATTGGAACTCAGGCGTCTGGCGTTCTTCCCTCTAAACTGACTTGTCGATAAACTAAACAATAATAATATGCTGTGCACACTTTTAGCAGGGATTGAGAGCCGGGCCAATCTTTGCCTTGATGTTTTTTTCTTTTCTGTTTCCCATTGCCTCAGCTCGATCCCAGGTTTACACTGGAATGGAGTCCAAACAGGATAAAATACATGAGAAGCTTTGGTCTGATTGCTTCGGCCTGAGCAGAGACAGGAAATACTAGAAACCATGAGAGAGAAAGACTGTTCTGACGAGAATTCCAGCAGTTTGGTTCAAGTCAAGCTAGTTCCAAAACAACAGAAAAATTCTTACAAGAGTCGCCAACATTTTTAGGGTTCTCCTCCAAAACAAACGGACATTTATATCTTCTGCGGGTCCCCCATGGCTGGAGCCCACCCACTGTGCCAGTTACCCTGGCAACCCCTCCCTCTGTATCAGAAGGGAACCCAGGATGGGAGCCCGCAGAGAGGTTACTGATTGTCACCAGCCTCGTGTGTAACTCTGACAGTGAGTATTTTCCAAAGGCTGGAACAGAAAACTTTCGCGTTTTATTTTTCTTGTGCCGGATGATACACCAACATTAATTGATATGATGCTGTCATTCTCTCACCCTGCAAAAGAAAATTGCTACAGGTTCATGGCTTAATTTTTGCTCAAAGGAGACTTAATGAAAGCCATAACTCCAAAAAAAGAGAGTGAACATTGTTAATCACGCTGTCAGTGCAGAAAGAACGCTTTCTGCTGCACTGTTGTGCGCTGACCTAAAACAAATTTGAGGAAGAGGTCCAGCTCTCATCTATGCTCCAGAGGCCATATTGTTTTGCAGGCGGTGGAATAAATAAACTATTTCCTGAAGAGTGAACACGTGCAGGAAAGAGCAGAGTGTGAGGATATGCTGCAGTAAGACAGGCTAGCCAGATGTTAGCGCTGACCTCCACTTAGTGGAATCTGATTGACACTGGGGTTGGGTTTCTCCAGCTGCTTGGAAGAGCTACATGGGAAGTCAACTCTTTCCCAAGACTAAAGGGGCCACCTGCAAAATATCCTCTTCATTGCCATTGGGATTTCCATTGTGTGTATTTCTGGGATCTTGGATCCCTGTTTTCCAATGTACAGAAACCTTATAAAAAGGATTATGGATTTATCAGCAACCAGATCCCATAAAGACAGCTCTATGTTATTTCCGCCCTGATTTAGGCTTAGAGTGTCAGCAGGACCCAACCGAACCCATATTTAGTATTTTGGTTTTGGATAATTTGAACTGAGGTTGGCAAACAACTGAGGCCAACAGACTAACAAAAAGCACGCACACACACACGTGTGTGTGTTTATGAAAGTGGATGCGTGTTCTGAGCAAGTTACTGCAAATGGAAACCATCTATAAAAATGTCCACTGGAGCCAATGGAACACTCACTAATTAGAATCATTTCTGGAAACTATTGTTTCAGGAAAGTGGTAATTCCAGGAAGCCATGTAGGTTTTATTTATTTATGTATTTATTTATGTAGATTTTTATCACTGCAGCCTTGCCTAAAATTAGCATCATGAAGCAAGGACAGCAAAGTTGCATATTTTAAATGCACTTTGAAACTGAGCATTAGTCACATTAAAACTCCAGATACCCCAAGATTCAAAACCAGGAGCTGTGGTAAAAAACAAACAAACAAAAAACACAGAAATTTGTAGATTATTTCCCTCAAATTTACCTTTGCACTGTCTACCAAATAAGGGGTTTGGGAGTAAATTGCAAATGCAAATTAAATTGCAGGCCAAGGTTTAAAGAGAACTGGTTTCTAAAAGACCCTTAAGCATTTCAGAAGCAGCTATTTACATATAAGCAATTAATGCCTGAATTGCAAATCATTCTTATCTGTTCATTAAAACAAGCTCCCTGAGGACCTCTATTAGACTTTTAAGAAAATTTAGATCTATAAATTGTATACATCTGAAAATAGGAAAGCATTCCACTGTTCACCCTTCACTAATTGAGATTGTCCTTTTTGAGTTATTCTGAGTGAGAAAGGATTTTACTTGCTCTTGGAACAAGACCAGCTCTTAGCGATAACACTGACATTGACCTCTGTTGTCTTGGGGATTCAGAAAAGGCCGGCTCCTCAGAGGGTAAGAGCAGGTCACAGCTTGCATACGGCAGAATAGAGAGCCATGCGCATGATGTCATTTGAGGGCTCCAAAAGACTACCTTGCCCCCAAATATCTCCCCACTGGCATCTCCAGAATCTAACACTCCTTCAATTAGAGTTCTTTGATTAAAGGCAAATATCTTTTTCAAAAGGACCTTGTTGAAATGACAATACTCCCTCTGCGGAGGGTAATCCATGAGTAGCGATTGAGTCAGGGACACCACAGGGCTCAGACCTCAGGTGCGTAATCCATGAGTAGCGATTGAGTCAGGGACACCACAGGGCTCAGACCTCAGGTGCCCAGAATGAGAACGCTGTTGGGGACGGAAGGTCTGAAACTTGGAGCCTTCCTTCCCAGGGCTGAGGAGCAAATGTAAATACCGATAGCCTAATGGTATAGGGTGCCTGGCTGGGGTAAAGGGAGACACTTAGAAAAACACTAGGAAAATAAAGAGGGGGCGTGCTAAATTCAACTTCTACCTAATTGTGCTGAGAGCTTAGCGCCTGTCCTCAGAAGATAGGAAAATTTCTAACCTCTTAGCCTTTGCTCTTTCAAAGCTGAAGCCCTTGCTCTGCCAGATGTAGCTTCTTCTAGTTCACAGTAAGTCCTTTAAAATCCTGCCAGCTCACCTTTAAACACCTGTATGCTTTACACGGCATACTTCCTCGCCATTGATCACTTATGCATAAATCTTGACTTTGGAAGAAAAATTTGCAAAATTAAAATACAAGACAAGGCAAAATATTTCTGGGATACTCTGAAATCCAGTCAGGCAACTATAGCATTTCACATGCTGAGAAGTCAAATACCTCAAAATCCTGTGAATTTACCAGACCCGCTGAAAATGTACACATTATCCAAAGCTTTACTTTTAAATGCTATTTTAGCCTGAGGGGGGTGTATCTTCTAAAAGCTATACGAAAATGCACCCAAATAGATGTTTTAAAACATAATTTCCTATTGACCGGTCAACTTTTCCACTTTAAAAAAAAAAAAAAAAGAAGCCTTCCAAGGAAATCCTAGTTTTCCTCAGAGAAGGTAAAGAGAATCCTATTTTCCTTCCACTGCAGATATTATTGCCTCACCTTGGAAGAACCCTCATGGCTGTGTGTCAAGCAAATGCCAGAATAAGTCCCTTTGCCTTCTTTCCTAACTGCACCAACCGTATGACCGACCAGCTCTTGCAAAATGGTTCACTATTTATCTAACTGCAGCTTGTGTTATCCATTTCTTTTTCTGTAAAATGGAGCAACCGACCTTTCTTTCCGGGAGATTTCTACGAGATGTTTTGAGCTCTGGGGTTGTTTTGAGGGTCATGTTACACAAGGGTGTGGGAAAAGGTATCCTTTGCCAGAGAGCCCTGGCCTGCCAGGACTCACTGGTATTCTAGGCATAAACACCTGCGCCCCCATCCCTGAGAGAAATGGAGAAAGGAAATTTGGAGGTGTTAACCGGGACCTCAGGATGCTCGGTTTGGGTCTTAAGGCTCGAATACAGAGAAGCACAAAGTGTTCCGACTAGATGGTTTGAGGGGAGTGAAATGTATTGTTCCTTGAAAGCCAAAACCTTGCCCTGCGGCAGGGGAGATGTGAAGTGCGGACATCCCTTCAAAGAAATCGGCATGTGGGTGGAGGAAATACTTTGAGGTATGGTGCAGCAGGGTGCCCGTCTTACTGCTGCCGACCTGTGCCCTGGGCCACGTGGAGTGTGGGCCCGGCTGGGTCGAGCAGTGATGCTGAGGCAGCAACAGAGAAAAGCAAAGTGGCCCCTGAGCCTCACACAGCCTGAGCCATCCAGCGTGACCTGTAATTCAGTAACTAAATGGAGTGGCCTCTCAGCTCCAAATACCATGTGATTATCACCCAAGCCCTGGATGATCCCAGGCTGATACAGCCTGAGAAACCAGGAGTGTCTAAATCCAAACATAAATATAACATAATTGGACTTCAATTACTCATTACGGTGGGCCTCGCCACCTGTTACCGTTGATCCCCTGAATCAGGCAAACCCAGAGTGGCATGGAGAAGCAACTCCTTCTTCCCTACGCAGAGCTCTGCTTTTTCACCATCCCCTTGAAAACTTAAAGGGGGCTTAATAGCTTATTACTTAACCCTTCCATAGCTCCCAGTGCTAATAAACTGCTGATCTGATTTGTTTCCTCATGGAAAGGCGCTGAAGATGAGATTGTCAAGTGCAAGTCAACTGGTTGGATGTAAAATATGCTTATACAAACCTATGGAACTTTATCCCTAATATGATGTTTTCTTCCAGATTGTGAGCCAAAGCACTCTCTGAATTCTGAAATTGAAACTGAAATGGTTATGCCTCCTAGCCTCAGAAGCAAAAACTGAGCCCCCCCTCCCCACATGTGAATGCCTTCTCTGGCCTTCCCTGTGGATTGCGTCTATCATACTTTGAGTGGATTTTATTGTTGATGATGAAAAGATGCCCAGTCATTAGAAGAAAAATTATCCCATACACTATAGGAATGAAATTCAACATTAAGGTCATTAATTTTGTCTATTTTTCCAGAGATGCTGTGTTTTTTATCCCTTCCAAACCATTATCAACCAAAATGGAAAAAAAATGGTGACAACCAGAGGAAAAATAAATGCACTAATTTTATCTTACAGACCCGTTGAAGAGTTGTTAAAGCCAATATACATATTTTGAAATAAGCATTATTTTTAGCCAAAATGATCTTTTAAATCTCTGTAAGTTGGCCTCTCTTCCTTGTCCGTATCCATCTTTTCTTTGAAGATGGCTGGTGTTAATTTTTAGGTCATATCATTTTGTTCACCATAAAGTAGAAGATGTGCACTGGAAATAATCATGCTTTGGGTCTAATAGTCTATCCATCAGATTCTGGAAAAGTTGAACATAAACCCGCCACCCCTCCCCAAAAAATGTTGACTTAGAAACATTTTTAAAGGATAGCTCAGAAATTTCGCAAGTTAGAGGTTAAGGTAGCCTGCCCAGCTATATCACACTATACCTGGCTTACTGGATCAGGTGTGGTGAGAGGAATAGCATGGTTGTAATTTCAATATGGTGAACACTTAGGGAAGGGAATGAGCATGGCATGGTGTCAGCCTCCAACGAGGAACCAGACTTTCCCCACGTGATGCTGTGCAGAAATGTTCAAAGCCAGTGTCTTCAGCCAAAACGCCTCTGGCCTTTGTTGTTGACAGACCTGTAGCTAAATACCAGATGAGAGAACAAAAGCAAACGCTTGGCTCCCATCCTTGAGGTGTTGGAGGATATACTGGCCTGAGAGAAAAATTGTTGGCTTATGGCATAAGATAGTATGTTTATTTGTCAATGTGGTCATGTTTCCATTGAAGAATTAGATCATCCAGGGAAATGTGTGCTGCTTCTAGTTCCTTCAGATAGAGGGGCAGTAT
>PVKH010033048.1:0-12071 GCA_004027955.1 Chaetophractus vellerosus | reverse complement strand
AAGGAATTTGATAATCAAATTTAGATTCATTAGTTTGAGAGCTAAAATGAAATAGACAAATTCCTTGAAAAATGCAGCTTGCCAAAACTTACTTGAGCAGCAATAGCAAGTCTGAATAGCCCTATATCTATTAAAGAAATTGAATTATAAAGTAAAACAAAACAAAATGAAAACCTTCCCATAAAGGAAACTTCAGTGCAGATATTTTTAGTGGAGAAATACCAATCTTACACAACTCTTTCAGAAAACCCTCAGCAAATTATGAATAGAAGGCATTTCTTTCAATTCAATAAAATAGCCTTTGTGGGAGGGAGAATTTTATAATGGCCCTCATGATTTTAGCCATCCCCCTTCTGTCCTCAAGTTCCTCTTGTGAACATGTAACTTTATATGGCAAAAGGGAGATTATGTGAGTGGTTCTAATCTAATACCAGGAGCCCTTTAAAGCAGAGAGTTTCTCAGGCTAGTAGCAGGAGAAATAAGAGAGACTTGAAGCATAAAAAAGATTGGCTGCCTGTTGCTAGCTGTGAAGATGAAGGGGTTAGCAACCCTTGACCAGCAGCCATCAAGGAAATGAGACTCTTAGTCCTACAACCACAACATCCTGAGTGAGCTGGGAAGCAGATTCTTTGTCGTAGCCTCTAGGTAAGAGTCAAACCCAGCTGATACATTGATTTTGACATTGTCATAACCTAAACAAACAATCTACCTGAGATTGTAAGTCTTTAGATTTTCAGAACTATGAGATAATGGGCATTATTTAAGCCACTATGTTGGTGATATTTCTTTTACAGCACTAGAAAAATGATATAGTCATGTATGAAAAACTGCTGCTGGCATCATACTTAACGGGGGAATATTGAATACTTTTCTCTTTAGGTGAGGAACAAGATTAGGGTGTCTGTTCTCACAACTTCTCTACAACATTGTATTTGAGGTCTTAGACAGTTTAATAAGGCAAGAAGACAAGATATAAGCATAAAGATTGGGAAAAAAGGACAAACTATCTCCATAGATGATAACAGGAATTTGTATTATAATGTGATTGGAAAATGGCTCTTTTTTTCTGTAATTTAGCTCACCATTTCATTGTCATTTCATAAACCACCTTGCATTTTTGGGACTGAATTTCGAGACCCCACTTAGAGCGTTTTGGTTTTAATTTTATATTTGTTTAATACTTTTCAAAATGCATGTATCAATGTGACCTTGGTTTACATATTTTTTTGGTTTAATCATTTCTGTTATAAAAATTACAAATATTATTATTAAGAATAAATTGTATTATTTTATAGTTGGTCAAAGTGGTGAAAGAGAAAATACACTGGAAGGTCCTACTCAGAAAGGTCTTCGTGAAGCCAGGGAACAAAACAAATGTAAAAAGAAGATGAAAGAAAATACAAAGGTATGCAACTTGTTTTATTTTCCATTCGTTTATATTTAACTCTCAGAAACTCTGCAGATCCATGTACTTACATGATATTATTATTTACTTGAAAAGGAATTTAGAGATTATATATCCTAAGCCTCTCAATTTATAGATGGACAACAGAGGCCCGCAAATATTACTAGGTGCTAGTAACTAGTTTGTAACTAGTTTACTCATGAACATAACTTATTAGTGACAGAAACTACTGAGTGCATCACTCTGCCACCTCCTTCCCCCATCCCACCCCAGCCCAGAGTCACAGCCATCCCTTCTCACAGGCTTACCTTTCTGCTTAAACTTAACTCTGTCCAAAATAAATCACTCACTATTCATCTCTTGTTTATGTCTTTCTCTCATGCTATATTTTCAAATTTTTCTAAGGCTATTTAAAAGTTGAATGTAATTATTCCCCATTTAAGAATATGGTTATATATGAGTGACTTGCTGTGCAATCAAGCTGTTAGGAAAAAACTTCTGTATGATTAAAGCATATGGTGTTAGAAATGTCTAGTCAGACAGATATCAAAAATGAAGAAAAGAAGGAAAATTACATCTAACCTGTGAGCTGTTTAGTTTGTTGTTAGGAAAATTGCACAAAACTCTAGCTGAGTTAATGAATTTTCTTATAAGTTAGTAATTACCTTAGAGTTTTAAGATATCTGGAAGTTATTTAAAATTTGAAAATATTTTAATTATAATAGCATTCTACTAATAGCAATTCTGTAAGAAGAATAGATTTTAATGACTTCAAATACTTTGTTTTATATCTCTGTTTTATAAAGTAAAAATCAAATAATCTAATAAATTATTTACCCAGTTAATACTAATAACATTTTTTCTCTAAAGTATACATTGGAATCTGGTATCATATAAAATATGTGAATAAAATACAGAGTAAACACTCTTAAATTATACTAAAGTTTTGATAATAATCCATTTTTCTGTGATTTCAGATTAGTATTTTACTTTTCCTTTATTATTACTATTTATGGATTTGTAGTTTTTGAGGTAGAATGCAAATTAGAGTTAAGGATTTGCAGGTGATGGTGATAATATTAAGAATATTATCATTTTCTAATATAATAGGCATTCTCTTTCATGCAGCAAGTCATGCTTAGAAATGATTTGCTGTTCCATTCACTGAGTTATTACGGCTTGTAAAAATTTATGTTAGTAATGCAAGGTTGAATTTGTATGTGACTAGCAAACTTTTAAAATATGGGACAAGTACATTATATATTTATTCATAGCACATTTTTTCAATGTTGTGTTAAATTATCAAATATAATACCTACAGCATGTTAGAAAAATTTAGTCCTTACAAAAAGGGTTATAGAGTAAAATGTCCTCTTCCCTCTCGCTGAGTAATCATTTTTAGTAATTTTGCTCTGTTAATTTTCTAGTAATTAGTTTATAATAAATACCACACATTGGTTGACTTAAACAACAGGAATATATGGTCTCACACTTTTGGAAGCTCAAGTCCAGTATCGAGGTATCAGCAGGCCATGCTTTTTCTGAAGTCTGTAGTGTTCTGGAGGTGGGTTGCTGACAGTCCTTAATTCATTCTCTGCCTCCATCATATGGCCATCTGCCTCCTTCTGTCCCCTTTTCCAGCTTCTACTTCTGTGTCCAACTTTTCTTTGCTTTTAAGGACACCTGTCATACCAGATTAAGGCTTGCCCTTTTTCAATTTGGCCTCATCTTAACAGTATCTTCGAAGACCCCATTTACAAATGAGTTCACACCAACAGGATCAGGGTTTTGGACTTAACCATTTCTTTGTGGTGGACATGATTCAGTCTACCACAGTTAATAGTATAACTTATGGCTGGGTTCTATTTCTATTTCTAGTCTGTTGACTCTTCTTTGGAAATAGAGACATTTAGATTTACTTCACTGCTTTAAGTTATATTATTATGTATATTGTTAGGGTTGATAACATTTACATTTGTACTGTGGTTCTAATTCTCTTTTCTGTGGTGTATCTGTAGTTGATACTAAAATTTTAATCACATAAAAACAGCATTTAGATATACTGTATTGAGATTAATATGATTGATTGCAGACTTCATTAATGTGACTAGAACCAGAAAGAATGAAAGAGAATATCCAAAGCACATAAGTCCAGTGATTTCTCTTTTAAATGCCACCAGCCTTTGCTACTTCCTTGGGTTTACTTGACTGCCTTGTACTTATTTCTCATATTATCCTTTCATGCAGTGTTTTTTTCTGTTTTCCTAGAGGAGTTTCTTGAGTAATCTTTAAAAGGGGCCTAGGGAGAGAAATTATCTCAGTACTTTCAAATCTAAAATATCTTTGTTTTATATTTCATTGTGGTGATAGTTAGCTAAATGTAGGGTTTTAAGTTTAAATTAATTGTCCATCAGAATATTGAAGACATTGTTTCATTGTCTTAGAGGATACCAATACTCTCTGTTAGCCTGATTCTCGTTCTTTTGTAGGCAACTACAAAATACCATATACAATATAATATATCAGTACTATGAACAAGTAGGGCTTTGGGGTGTAATTATAAAAACAACTTTATTTATGTGACCTACTTGTCCCTTAAAGCTCCTTAGTGGAGGCAATTCCTCCATCCCTCTGGATGAAAACTCAGTGTAGTCCTCATGACTTTTTAATTCTTTAGGTTGCAAAACACAGTCTTAAGTGAGAACTAAAGATGTCCAGTTTTGTATAGTATCGAAGCTCCACATTTGAATTAAAGTTAAATCTTCTCCCATATATCCAGCTTGGATGTTCTTTGGACTAGGGAATTGCAGAGGTGGTGAGGTACTTTCTATTTCCTTTGCTCTTCCTCTAGATTAACTGCAACTTTTGAAGTTAGTAGAGGAAATAACTGTAAGAGGAATAAAAAAATTATTATTTGACTTGCGCTACTTTGTGATAGCTTAAGGATCTTTGAACCTGGCAGATACTGAAATCTATTGCCCTCATTGGCAGTATCATGAGTTCTTCAGACCACCCCTACCAACTCCTTTAAGGAATTCCCTTGTTTGAGCCAGTGCTCCCCCTTTGGCAAGCCTCTCCATATTTCCCCCATAGTCTCTATACTTGTTTTCCCCATCAGATTGCTCTCTTGGATGTCTTTAAAAAGAATAGAAAACTTTAGGGTAATATTCCTACTGGCATCACATTCTGATCTCTGGGTTTCATTATTAGAGGGAAAGAGGGTAGATAATTTTCAGACTCTTAATCACCTGTCCACTGTGCCTTCCAACTGCAAAGAACAGACATCAAGCTCTGTTGTTTGTTGCCCTCACACTGGGTTTAAGTCTATGATAGTCCCCTCCTCCCCCTCTTGGAAGGGTGGGACTTAAATGAAGACTTTCTATAAAGAAATCCTCACTCATTCTCTCCATTTCCATTCTTTTGATCCTCTTACATCTTTGATATATGTGAAAAGTTTAAAAGAGTTTATTAACTGGTTTTAGTTAAATCCTTTTAAATTTTTGCAAATGATCTGGCACCTCTTTTGGTATAAAGCAAGTATTGTATCTTGGTGCATCTGTTAAACTTCTAATTTAATACCCTGCTATTCACCTTTCTTTCCTTATTATCTTTTCATCCCCTCCCTTTTTAAAGAGTTGTTAAATTTCACCAGAATGTAGCTAGATGAAGCTTTTACATACTTGCTTTTTTGTTTTTTTATTTCTCAGATAATACACAGAACTATTTAATATTAAAACTGGCATACTCCTTTAGCTCAGGGAATTTCTTTTCTATTATTTATTTGAATCCATTGTTTCTCTTCACTGTTTCTGAAACTCCTAATAGATGGATTTAGACTTTTTCAATCAATATTTCATAAACCTTAACCTTTCTCCCATTATTCTTGTCTTTTTTTTTTCATTCTGATGTATCTCCTCAATATTGGCTTCTAGATTACTGTTTTAGGATTTGGTTTCATCAAATTTATCACCCAGTCAATCCATTGAATTTATTTTTATTTTCAAAATTCTTTTCTTCATTTCTAATATTTATTTCTTGTTCTCCAATTGCTTCTTCTTTAGAAAAGGATATTAAATCTTCTCTGCTATAATATTTCTTTCAATCACTTTGAAAAATGATAAGTGGACCTTTTACAAAATTATTTTCTGCTCCCTGATTTTTTTTCTCTATATTTTCAAGAGTTCCTTTATCTTCACCCTTATCATTCATGCTTTTTTTTTAGTTTTTTTTTTTTTTTAGTTTTTTTTTTCTAATACCTAGTAATTCCTGTTTGAGAATTCCTGATTTAAGGATTGGATTGGATTAAAAAACTGTTTCTGATCAGTAATTAGAGAGATTTAGTTCTTTGTAATAATCAAAATTCCAAACTGGAATGAATTTCTTCTGCACTGGTAAATGTGTGAGGGCTGACTGTGGGCTTGCTCTTAGTAGATAGGAGAGCCACTTGCCAGGGGCATTGAAGCAGGCAGACAGGGAGCATCAACAGTGGCTAAAGGAAATAAGGCATTTATGGATCTTGGGGTTGAAACACATTAGTATATTTTACCAATGTTGCTTTCCTTTCTTCTATCTACTCTCACATCTTGTGGGGGACTATTGTGTTAGTTCAGGCTTTGCTTTTTCTCTTCAGTTCCAACACTGATACATGTATCTCCCAATATAGTTTGCCCAGTTTATTTAGGGAGAAGTTATTGGGTTTTAGTCTACCTTTGAAAGAATCCTCATTTTCCTTTGTATAAAACTGAAGAAGAGATAGGGAAGGAGGAATGGTGTGTCTGCTTTTGAAATTCTGGTAGCAGTTATTTAATAAATATCTCTGATGTTTTTCCTCTTCATTCAGGGTTCAATCAGAAAACAGAACTATTTAGATCTTTCTCACAAAATAACTTTAATATAAGGAATTTGTTATGCAGGTGAAAGAAGAGCTAAGATGTCAGATAGGTAATGGTGAGACAACACAGAGATTGGAACTGGCAAGACATTTCCATTATTAACCACTGTTTGTGCTGGAAGTACAGTGGAAGACAAGTGCTACCAGAATCCAGAAGTTGGGGCCATTTGTTCTGTGTTGGAAGGGGCTGTCTAGTAGGAGGAACTGAAGCCATGGAAAAAATGAAGAGCATGGGGGAAAGAGCATATGAGTAAAACGGATAGTAAAATAGATGAATACCACAGTCCAGTTCTTTTGTTTTTCAGCACCTATTTTTACCCTTTGAACCATACAAAACTTTATGCTTTTGCTTGACGTGAAACAATTATATATCATAGAAATGAGAAGACCCTCTCGCTTTTGCCAACAAGTGAAGACACAGTATCCTATCCGCATCATATACATATATAAAGTCAGAAATCTTCAGGCTTTTAATAGTACATAACCATGAGGAGAATGTAGCTCTTATAAATTAATCTTATAAAGTTAAGCACTACCAAAACTTGTCACATAAAATATCAGTGGAAGAAGGATAAAAGAGGAAATAATTAATATATATGTAACAAAAATATTCATAGATGAACAGTCTATTTCCAATAATGATGCAATATAATTTTTCTTCTTTTAGCACTCATTCTATGCTTGCCTTTTGCTTAGCTAGCACCTTGCTTGATTGAGGTTCTTTACCTGGTGAGTTGACTCAAATCTTTATTCCTGAGGGTTTGAGTACTTAGTGGTCTTGCCATTTTGTATTGCTGCTATCGTCCATTGATGTTAACCATTCATCATGGAAGTTCTAAGATAGACCTCAAACTTTCTGGTGGGTTCCAGAAGGTCCATTTTTAATCCATTATTTAGCAGACACCCAATTTCTACTGGGTCACTTAGAGCCAAACTGCCATAGAGATCCTTGAATTACTAGATGCCAAAATTAGCTTTCATTTTGATGGTACTTTCTCTGTGTGCCATGGTGGAAGTGTCCTTCCCTATTGAACTAAGCCATTTAATAGCATAGCCTAGAATTGTTGGGGTGGGATGCAAAGTATCTATAGGTTGGTTATTAGATGTAATAATGAGAGGGACTATTTTTATTCCTGTGAATGTTTGGTTTCCATGACTATGTTAGAAATGCCTTGCAGGATATTATTTTTTAGTTTACACTATATCTGAGTTTTTAAAAAATACTTTTTATTGTAGTAATATATGTACAATTCAAAATTTCCCTTTTTAACATTTAGTTGTATTAATTATATTTATCATATTGTGCTACCATCATTAATATCTGTTACCCCAACTTTTTCATCATCTCAAACACGGACTCTACCCATTAATTAATAACTGTCTCTTCCCTACCTCCCACCTCAGGCCTCTGGTACTTACTATAATCTACTATCTGTCTCTAAAAATTTGCTTCTTCTCGCTATTCATATAAACAAGATCATATAATATTTTTCTGTGTGTCTGGCTTATTTTACTCAACATGATGTCTTCAAGAGTCATCCATTTTGTGGCATGCATTAGAACTTCAGCTTAAAATGCATTCTTTATTCAGAAGCATTAATTGTATGGAATTGTATGATAAGCGATAAGGCTATTTGTTATTTCATGGATGATGGTATATGTTGAACAGTAAAGGCACATATGCAATCTGGAACAGTAGCTCCAATTGTGGTCTATACTTTATCAAGTTTACAATAATCCACATTCATTCTCCAAGATCCATCAATTTTTGCTCAGACTATCCTGGCAAGTTAAATGCGGATGTGATGGGTGTTTATCATCTGTATATTTCAATTATAGTGGCGCTGATTTCTGCAATTCCAGCAGGAATGTACATTGGTTTATTCTCAGTTAGCAATAGGAAGATATAGGGCTTCCATTTGACCCTTTCTACCATAGTAGCACTTACTTCATAAGTGAGGGAGCAAATGAAGAGATTTTACTAATTGACTAAGTATGTCTATTCCAAATATACCAATTGGGAAATTGGGAAAATAACTAGAGTAAGGGTTTACTATTAAGCAGACTTGGGTCAAAATACCATTTATCTCATGGCTCTCAAAAGCTACCAATTTGACTATTAGGTGATGTTTTTGTTCCCCAGGAAAATGACATCCATTCAAAGTCTATGTCAAATTGTTTCTGAAAGGTCTGAGATAACCGAGTTACCCTTGTAAATGGTCACTGTCCCTTTGGCTTGGAGGAAGATTTCTAGTCAGATTTCTAGTTAGATTTCTGTTTTCCTGAAAATACTCTGATGATACAATGAATATGTACTTAACAGGGGAAACAAATCCCTGATCTCTTTAAAATGAAAGTGTTTGTTCCAATATAATAAACCTGTCACCAGATGGCTGGCTAGTTCCGCTATGGAAACTTGCCATAATAAGTGTTCCACGTTGGGTTTTGTTGTTGGCATGTTAGACATTCAGCATTGGGAGGTAGGCAGATCAGCTTTCCTTAGTCTTGTTATTAATAGAGTCTGTGCATAGTCTTAATCCTTGACATAATGGCTACATAGGTCCATTGAAGAAGCAGCATGGGAACCAAGGAAAAAGGCCAATATTCTAAGTGTATATTGTCCCTCTAATTACTGAAAGCCTCATCTGCAGTGGATGTCTTTTAGTGAGTAACCATGGGATACAAATCTTCTTGCACTTTGCCTACATTGAGAGGCCCAGCTACAAATTACTTCCCTTTAATTTATCACAAATTTTTCAAACTTATTCTTTCTAAACTCCTGACCAATCAGCCAAACTGATAGCCACTGCCCATAAATAAGTGTAGTTCCATCCCCCATGCCATTTCCCTTCCATTAAAAGTAGATGTTCAGGGGCCGGCTGTATAGCCCAGTTGGTAGGGTGCCGGTTTACCACATGGGAGGCCCTGGGTTCAGTCCCCGGGCCTCCTAGGGCGGGCGGACCGCCTTGAGTAGGCAAGCCAACACAGGCGGGGCACGCCACCGCAGGCGGGGCATGCTGCTACAGGCAAAGGCAAGCCCCCGCGAGCAAGGGCGAACCCCAAGAGCAGGTGGGCCACCGCACCAGTGAGCTGACTCAGCAGGTTGCCCCAGCAGGGGGAGACAAGCAGACACAGAGGAACGCAGAGAAAAATGAACACAGCAAGAACAAGCAAAAAAAAAAAGGGGGGGGGGATATATAATAAATAAAAATAAATCTTTAAAAAAAAAAGATGTTCAGATACACTGGCCAAATTTCCAGTCATGGGGAGGTTTTCTGTTCACCACTGTCTTTTAGAGCCAGCACTCAGTAAGGTTTTAATGCATCAACCATCCACTTCTAGCCAGCGTGGCATTTTGTGCAGGCCCATCTGAAAACCAGGTTGGATTTATTTTCTTTCTTCATTATCTGGTCATTGTGAACCTCCCACAAAGACATAGGTATAGTAGAGGGATATGTGGCACTGAAACAGAAGCAGAGGTTTGGGAGTCTAAGCCACCTGCTCATGTAGTTTACTTGTGTCAGAAAGATTCATTATGTGAGAATCTTTATTTTGGCAAATAAATGCAGTATAAAAAATTTTCCTGAAAAAAAAAAGCAGGTAAAAACAAGTACACTTACAAATCATTGTAGAAATATAAAAGTTGGTAAAAATTCTCAAAAATGAGAAAAAAACAAAATGTGTCCAATTGTATAAAGGCTCTTCCCTTTTAGGAAATGGGAATGAAGATCCAGTTTTTTCTTTTTGCTGCTGAAAAATATACACAATAACTTAGGAAAACTAGTTGAGGTCAAATGTTGTGAGACCACTATCTGTACCTGCCTATTTTTGATCTGAGGAAAGTTAGTGACCAGTTCAAGGCAGAACAGATGGTAGGACAGCCAGGAATTCTCCATCTGGAGTTCATCATCCTATATGAACCTTCAAGTGAAAACTGAAGAAAAATAAACCCTTACTGAAGTCTGAGCTTTGCAGTTGACTGACTGGATTTCTTCTATTGTAGTGCTCAGAATAGTTTACTTCTTGGCCAGATTTTAGTTATAGTTGTTCCTTTTAAGATAAATTGTTCTTTTTTTCATGTCCAGAATTTCGGCTTGGAGGATCCAATAGCATTCCTAGTTCATAATGAGAAGCTCAGGTCATGCAGTGACTAGGTGCTTTATGCCCTCAGTCTTTACCAGAGCTCAGGAACATAGTGAGAGCTGACAACTAAAAGGAGCATAGATAAGAATAGTTATCAACAGAGATGGGCACGGCTTTTTTCCAGAAATCTAGAGGTTAGAGTATAGTTCTGCTATTAGGGCTTGACATAGGCTCCATATAGCAGCCTTATTTTCCACAGATATTTGAGCACCATTGGATCTGCTGGGTGATAAGGCTCAAGGGACAGGATGGCTTGCATCATACCCTGGACCTGTTATAAACCTTTTCTTGGCCCAACCAGCATTTCAACTATGTTCTTATTTCTTCAGGATGGAAGATACAAGATGCAGTAACTTGCCTTTTATTTAGACGGGTTATTTTAACATGCATGAGACTTTAGAATTTCCTTGGTGTTTATATCTTCTCTGACACACATGTGTATCAATAAGACATCTAGGATACTTGCCATTTCTCGCTCTATAGATCCATTTAGAATGATTTCATCAGTATAGTGGAATGTCAGGATGATCAGAATTTCTATATTTTGACAGAGAGCAGGGATGTTTACCTGGGCCTGAGGCAAAGGAGTTAAGTTATACTGCTGTCTTTGCCTTTGGTAAACTTGTTTTTAATTATCTTCACTTATGGAAACCAAGATGAAGGCATCTAGAGGATGTGTTGAACTCTTCCAGTAAAGATACCACTTATGCTACAGCCCACATGTTCCAGATCCTGAGATGATATTTTCAATTTTGTACCCACTATTTTTTCGATTTAATTGTTTAATAATCATTGTACAGTAAAAAGTTCCTGTCTCTCTTGTGTTGGGTTTGACAACCTCCTTTCTTAGTGATTTGACATACTGGATAATTTATGTGTAAGTGCTTTGCTTTGTAAATTGTGAAATCATTATGTAAATCAAAGGCATTTATATTATTAATATTGCTGATATTATTGCTATTATCATAAAATTGTATCTCCTGATGATGCTAAGATTGTAGAGTACTTAGTATCTTTCTGACTCATCTAGACTTAGCTTCTTGTTTTGCTTGTCCATAGTCTTCTCATAATGAAGTCTAGAAAGAATTTAAGGGTATTATGAGTTGTCTTGGATCTTAAAATAAGTTGCACATTTGTTCAGAAGATTACAGATATTGATCAATATACATAAAGATTATATGGATAAACTTGAATTGTTGTGGTATGCACTCATGAGTGTATATAAAGTCTGAATGAGTTGCCCCAGAGTTAGCAGTTGGTTCTCATTTCATGTTTAGAGGACCTAAATTCTTCTGATATTCCTAAACTATATTTTCCCTTGCTCAAACCTACAAATAGTCTCAGAATCTTTGGATATTCCTGCTTCCCCAGGGTTTGGGAAAGGAATGTCAGACTGATCATATATACTTACTGTGGCATTGCAAGATTCTTCTTAGGGACCTGCTGTCTCCTTTAGACAGTAGGTTTGGGATTAGTAAACTGGCTCAGATCTATAAACCAGGCAAGAGATTGTTACCTTTTATGGGGTGACTGTCCTCAGCATCCCTATAATCCATCCTTGATTTCTTGTGGTTGTGAAGATTGAGCATTACCTTTGTTGGTATCTGTGATGGTTTGAGTTTGATTTAATTA
>PVKH010033047.1:0-12070 GCA_004027955.1 Chaetophractus vellerosus | reverse complement strand
CTGCTCTGCCCGTGGTGGCTTTGCCCTGCCCGTGGCAGCTTTTGCCCCGCCCACGGTGGCTTTTGCCTTCTCAAGTGGTCCGCCTGCCCGGAGAGGCCCCGGGAACCGAACCCAGGGCCTCCCATGTGGTAAACCTGCACCCTATCCACTGGGCTATACAGCCAGTCCCCTTTTTATTTTCTTGATAACATCCTTTGAGGTAAAAAAGGTTTTAATTTTGAGGAGATCCCATTTATCTATTTTTTTCTTTTGCTGCTTGTGCTTTGGGTGTGAAGTCCATGAAACTATTTCCTATTAAAAGGTCCTGTAGATGCTTCCCTACATTATCCTCCAAGGTTTTTATGGTCTTGGCTCTTATATTTAGATCTTTGATCCACCTTGAGTTAATTTTTGTATACGGTGTGAGATGATGTTCCTCTTTTATTCTTTTGCATATGGATATCCAGTTCTCCATGCACCACTTGTTGAAGAGGCCATTCTCTCCCCACTGAATGGGCTTGGTGGCCTTGTCAAATATCAGGTGACTGTATATGCGAGGATCTATATCAGATCTCTCAATTCTGTTCCACTGGTCAATATGTCTATCCTTGTGCCAATACCATGATGTTTTCACCACTGTAGTTTTATAGTATCTTTTGAAATCAGGTACTGTGATAACTCCAACTTCATTTTTCTTTTTCAATATGTCTTTGGCAATTCGGGGTTTTTTACCTTTCCAAATAAATTTTGTAGTTAGTTTTTCCAATTCCTTAAAAAATATAGTGTTAATTTTTATTGGAATTGCATTAAACCTGTAGATTTATTTCGGTAGGATAGACATCTTGATGATATTTAGTTTTCCTATCCATGAACAGGGGATATTCTTCCATTTATTTAAGTCATCTTTGATTTCCTTTAACACTGCTGTGTAGTTTTCTGCATATAAGTCCTTTACAACTTTAGTTAAATTTATTCCTAGGTATTTGATTCTTTTTGTTACTATTGTAAACGGTATTTTTTGTCTTGATTTCCTCCTCAGATTGTTCATTGTTGGTGTACAGAAATGCTACTGATTTTTCAGCATTGATCTTATTCCTGCAACATCACTGAAATCCTTTATAAGTTTTAGCAGCTTTGTTGTAGATTTCTTGGGACTTTCTAAGTATAGGATCATGTCATCTGCAAATCATGAAATTTTTACTTCTCCCTTTCCAATTTGAATGCCTTTTATATCTTTTTCTTGCCTCAGTGCTCAATCAAGTACTTCTAGGACAATGTTAAATAAGAGTGGTGATAGTGGGCATCCTTATCTTGTTCCTGATCTCAGAGGGAAGGCTCTTAGGATTTCCCCATTGAAGATGATGTTAGCTTTGGGTTTTTCACATATACCTTTTATCATGTTCAGAAAGTTTCCTTCTATTCCTATCTTTTGCAGAGTTTTTATCAGGAAAGGGTGCTGTATTTTGTAGAATGCTTTTTCTGCAGCTATAGAGATGACCATGTGATTTTTTTTCTTTCAATCTGTTTATGTGGTGTATTTCATTGATTGATTTTCTTATGTTGAACCATCCATGCATACCCGGGATAAAACCCACGCGGTCATGGTGTATAGTGCTTTTGATATGTTGTTGAATGTGATTAGCAAGTATTTTGTTGAGGACTTTAGCATCTAGGTACATTAGAGAGATTGGTCTGTGATTTTCCTTTCTTGTGGTATCTTTGTTTGACTTCAGTATTGGGTAATGTTGGCATCATAGAATGAATTAGGAAGTCTTCCTTCTATTTCTAATTTTTGGAAGAGCTTAAGCAGGATTGGTGTTAGTTCTTTCCGGAATATTTGGTGGAATTCAGCTATGAAGCCATCTGGTCCTGGGCTCTTCTTAGTGGGGAGGTTTTTGATGACTGAGTCTATCTCTTTACTTGTAATTGGACTGTTGAGGTCATTGATTTGTTCTTTCATCAGTGTAGGCTGCTTGTGAGTTTCTAGGAATTTGCCCATTTCCTCTAAATTTTCACTCTTGTTAGCATATAATTTTTCAAAGTATCCTCTTATGATATTCTTTATTTCGGTGGGGTCAATAGTGATATCCTTTTAATCATTCCTTATTTTGTGTATTTGCATCTGCTCTCTCTTTTTCTTTGTTAGTCTGGCTAAGGGTTTATCAATTTTATCGATCTTCTCAAAGAACCAGCTTTTGGTTTTGTTTATTTTTTCTAGTGGTTTCTTATTTTCTATTTCATTTAGCTCTGCTTTGATCGTTGTTATTTCTTTCTTTCGGTTCCTTTAGGGTTAGTTTGTTGTTGCTTTTCCAATCCTTTCAGGTGTGCAGTTAATAAATCAATTTTAGCTCTTTCTTCTTTTTTAATATTTGCATTTAGAGCTATAAATTTCCCTCTCAGTGCTGCTTTGGCTGCATCCCATACGTTTTGATATGTTGTGTTGTCATTTTCATTCGATTTGAGGTAGTTACTGATTTCCTTTGAGATTTCCTCCTTGACCCACTGTTTGTCCAAGAGTGTGTCATTAATTTCCACATCTTCATCCTAATCTAGTTCTCTGGCCCTTAGTGATTTCCAATTTCATTCCATTGTGGTCAGAGAAATTACTTTGTATAATCTCAATCATTCTAAACTCATTGAGAGTTGTTCTATGGTCTAGCATGTGGTCTATCTTGGAGTATGATCCATGTGCACTCGAGAAGAATGTATATCCCACTGTATTAGGGTGTAGTGTTCTGCATATGTCTATTAGGTCCAGATCCTCTAATGTGTTACTCAGGTTCTTCTTTCTTTACTGATTCTCTGTCTAGATGTTCTGTCTAATGGTGATAATGGTGTATTAAAGTCCCCCACTATAATTGTGGAGGCATTTATTTCTCCACTTAGTTTTTCCAGTGTTTGCCTCACATATTTAGAGGCACCCTGATTAGGTGCATAAATGTTTATGATTGTTCTCTCCTCTTGAGAGATTACTGCTTTTACTAATATATAGTGTCCATCTTTGTTATGATTGTTTTGCATTTAAAGTCTATTTTGTCCGATATTTGAATAGCTACTCATGCCCTTTTTTGGTCATTATTTGCTTGTAAAATTGTTTTCCAGCCATTTACTTTCAGCCTCCTTGAATCCCTGGGTCTAAGGTGGGTCTCTTGTAAACAACATATAGATGGATCATATTTCTTTATCCATTCTGCCAATCTGTGTCTCTTGACTGGTGAGTTTAATCCGTTAACATTCAGTGTTACGACTGTCAATGAATTTCTTACATCCACCATATTTTCTTTGGGTTTACGTATGTCCTATGTAGTTATTGTTTCTCTTTATGTCATTTTTGTTGTTCTTACACTCTCCTCCAATGCTCTCTATCCTGTTTTTTGCTTTCAACCTTTAGAGCTTCTTTTAGTATTTCTTGAAGTGCAAGTTTCTTGTTGGCATATTCCCATAATTTCTGTTTATTTGTGAATATTTTGAACTCTCCATCATTTATGAATGCCAGCTTTGCTGGATAGAGAATTTGTGTTTGTGTTTGGAAGTTTTTCTTTTATTACCTTGACTATGTCATACCATTGTCTTCTTGCTTCCATGGTTTCAGCTGAGAAGTCAGCACTTAATCTTATTGTGCTTCCTTTGCATGTGATGGTTCTCTTTTCTCTTGCTGCCTTGAGTATTTTCTCTTTGTCTTGAGCATTGGGTATTCTGACAAGTATATGTCTTGGGGTTGGTCTGTTGGGATTTATACTGTTCGGGGTGCACTGTGCTTCCTGGATATGTACATCCATCTCCCTCATTAGAGTTGGGAAGTTTTCAGCCATTATTTCCTTCAAAACTCCTTCTGTTCCTTTTCCCTTCTCTTCTCTTTCTGGGATGCCTATAGTGCATATGTTTGTGCGTTTTGTGTTATCGGTTAAATCCCTGAGTCCCTGATGGATTTTTTCTATCTTTTTATCTATCTTTTCTATTATCTGTTTGATTTCAGATGTACTGTCTTCCAGATCACCAATTCTTTCTTGTGACTGTTTATATCTGCTGTTATGTGAATCCATCGTCTTTTTGATTTCTTGGATTATGCTATTCATTGGCATCATATCCGTTATCTTTTTTATGTATGTTTACAATTTGTTCAGTATGTGCTCCCAGTGTCTTCTTAATATCCTTAATCTCTTCCTTCATTTCATGAAGTTGGTCCATGAAATTTGTTTGGACAACTTTGATTAGTTGTTCTATGTTCTGTGTTTCTTCCTGGTTTTTGGTTTGTTCTTTGTAATGGTCCATGTCTTCCATTTTCTCAGTATGGCTTGTAATTTTTTGTTGCACTCTGGTCATCATTTTATCTTGATGGGTTTATTCAGTTGATTAGCTTCTCTCTCTGCTCTAGAGTTTTATTTAGCTTGTAGTTCTGTGTGTGTCTTAAGTTTTCTCATTGATACTTTCTTCCCCTTGTTGTATTTCTTTCCTTTTTTGTATGTTCCTTTGAAGGAAGAAGATTAGGGCCAGAGCAATTGAAAGGGGTAAGAAAGGAAAAGGGATAATAGTACTATTGATAAAAGTTAGAAGAGGGGCCATATCAGAGTTAGTAAATTGAATATTTAACTCATATAGGCAGTGTAGAGTGATAGGGGGAAATTGGAGTGCCTGCAATGGAATGGGGAATCAAATAGAGAAAAATATATAGAATATTTTATATGGCCAGAATGATGAGGAGAGAGAAAACTAATAAAGAAAAGGCTGAAAGAAAAAAGCTAATACAAAAAGAAAGAAAGAAAAGAGAACCGAATAGACAAGATAGAAGGTAACAAGTGTGAAGTTGAGAGTGAATGAAAAAAGGTGGAATGTAAGAACCACAACAGAAAGCTGAAGGAGAAGGATGAAGGAAGGAGAGGAGATAGTGTTGGTAGACACAATCACTATACACAGAGGATGGAAAGTCAAGGATGAAGAAGACCAGCAAAGAAGAAAAAAGCTATCAGCACGTGATTAAAAAAAAAACAAAAACCAAAAACAAAAACCAAAAACAAAAAACAAAACAAGAAGGAGAGAGTAGAGGTAAGAAGCACACAAGTATGCAGTCAATACTAAGGAAAAAGAGCGTTCCTTTTGGGCCCTTGTGGAGCCTCTCAGTCTGTATTCATTAATCAATTGCCTTGCAGCCTTCTCTCTGCAGGCTTTGAGGCAGAATTTAGTGATTAAAGCAAGTCAATATGTTTCTCTCTCTATTTTTTTGATGTAATAAGTTTCCTTAAAGAATGCCTCTTCTAGACCACCTCCTCCTGTGAGGGGACCCCAAAAAAGTCTCTTGGAGACTTATCTATTATTTCCCACTGCCTGACTCCCCCAGGGGAGCTGATACTGTGTTATTCAGCACAGAGCTGTAAAATTGCTGGGACTGTCCTTTGCTGAGCCTAGTGCCCTCAGCCCAGCACCACTTCCAGCCAGCTAATTCACTCCCGTAAACTGCTAGAGGGTTCTGGCAACTAAACCCACAGAAAGGAAACCCCTTTCCACCCTTTGTCAAAACCTTCCCACTCTTGGGGTTTATTCCGCCCCTCACAGGTCTACCGGTGAGGATTCGGACTGCCCAGCCCCCCGCCCAGAGAACAGGGTTTAGCTGCCTGTGTTTCTGGCTGGGGAGTAAAGGACTCACGATTTTATGTTGAACAGTCCAACTCACGCTGTAGTTGCCTCCAGACTGATGCACCTAGTACCTCCATCCCCCAGGCTCCCAGAAAAGACCACCCTGGCAGTCTCCCGTCCCCAATCAGCCGTCCTCTGCTTCAGAGCCGGTGACTGCTCAGTTTTTTGTTTTTTTTTAAAGAACTGTGTTAAATTTCCTAAATATTTAACCTTCCTAAAATTATTTGGATGTTTACTGAGCATCATTTTAGTGATCATATGGTAAAGAAAAACAAAACATGATTTAGTGTTTCAGAATGGGATATAGCAACCTTAAAGTCAGCTCTTAAAGGTAATTGCATATTCTATTTTTTGAACATGTCATAGGATGACATTTATACAACCTTCTGTTTCTGATATTTCTTACCTTTTCCTCCCTGTACTGTTGTATACTTCCACATTTTATTCTGTGTGGTGGTAGACAAAACTGGCTTTTAATGTTTTCAAATTGAATTTTGGTGATTTGGTCTCAAAAAAGGTCAAAGTCACAAAAGATATAATTTAATACATTCTCTCAACAACATAAAACATTATTGTAATTATCTTTAGTAATTTTTATTTTAGGAGGTACCAGGGATTCAACCCAGGACCTTGTAGATGGGAAGCAGGCACTCAACCACTGAACTACATCCACTCCTCAATGAGTTGTTTTGTTTGCTTGTTTGTTTTTGTTTTTAGGAAGTACCAGGGATCAAACTCAGGACCTTGTATTTGGGAAGCAGACACTCAACTACTTGAGGTACATCCATTACCCTATCTTTAGTAATTTGATATATAAGCAGTGTGGTTTTTATTTGCTGTAGAATCTTGTTTAAAAAATGGAATATAGGTTTATTAAAATCTATTGTTGTGTGTGGCTCTAAGTATCTTATACTAGAGTTCATTTTATGGTAAGTAGACTTAAGATATTATTTTTGAGAGAAACAGTCATATTTGATGATATTTGATTCTCTCCTAAATAGTGTCCAAAGTTTGAAAACAGACACTTGAAATTTGGGGGGATAACTGAAGTAAGTAGTAACATACAACATTTACACCCACACTCCTACACAAATACTGCCATCTCATGCTGCTTATTTTATGACAAATGATTTATTTGTGCTTGGGCATGTTTATAATGTGCAGCTCTAATAAAAGCTAGACTGGCTAGGGAATGAACATTGGGTGAGTTACTGTTTGTTCTTCGAGGAATTTTTAGGAGTAAGTAGGTTGATAGTAAATAAATAGGTTTCTATTATTTTTGGTAAAACTGGATCTGAAAACAACATATATATGCTGTGAGGGCATTTGGATTTAGAAATAATATCGATTACATCCTTATCATAGACAATAATATATTAAGTAGTGATTCTCAGTCTCATTCGATCCATGCTCCCACTTTTTCTATATTCCCTATTTACAATAATAAAATTCTCTCTCCCTTCTTTCCCCCAGAATTTGATACACTACTTTCCCCTCCAATCTGGCTTGAGAAACATTAATGGAGAACACAACTCTGATAACAGTGACTCAGTTTTCCTTCTGGAAACCATCCTCCCCTCTCTTAGTCCATATGGTTTGGTTGGGCTGATTCCAACTAGCATGGAGAGAGTGGCTCATATGGATTCTTTATTCCTGCCTGCAGTTCATGAGCCAAAGGGAAAACTGATCACTGCTTTCAGAGTCATGCTCTGTATTAGTGTTTCTATAGCCAGATTGGAGAGGAAAAGAGTGTGTCAGGATATCTGGGTCAGACACAAGACTCAACTGCAGGAAGAACTATGGCATTACCTAGTAGGAAAAAAGCTCTTTTTTTCTTTTTTCTTTTTTTTCTGGGATTGCTTTCTGTTAGGATAATACAAGGATGGAAGTGCTGGTACCAATAAGGTGGAATATAGTCATCGCAAAGGACAGCTGTGCCAAGAGATGGAAAATGATGGACTATCGAGCCTCTGGATACAGCCATGCTAACATTTTCCCCGAAATTTTCAGTCATAAAATAACACATAGTGCCCCACTACACATATATTTTTTTTATTTGCATCAATGAGTTGAGCAGGATTTATGTTCATTGCAAGCAAAACTGCCTAATACAGAAATGACTTATGGAGATATATATACTTCATACTTTCTTTTCATGATTTGTTTGTCATATATATATAATTCAATAGAATTTTCCTATAACTTGTTACCTCCTCTCTTATCCTCAAGCTCTCTAGGATCTTGACTGTTGACCACATATTTAATAACCATAATATAACTTATTCTTTGAGTAAATTACTCTCTTTTTATTGGACATTAGCAACCATGTTTTGTTGTTAAAGTTAGTCATAGTTACCTTGGCATACTGTTTATCTGCAACCTCTTTATCACTAATGCCAACACTATTTTTCTGTGCTTGGTCAATGGTTCTCTCCTTACTTCATGACTTTGCTGTGGTTTGGAATTCTGTTACCTATTGTGTCTCTTTTCTTCCAACTGGGTTTCTGTTTTTGAGGAGTTACTTGAATTATAGCTCCTTTCCTTTATCATATATGCTACTTCCTTCACTACTAGCTCTTAACTTACCCCTTTGCCATAGTTGCTTCATTGTGGAGCCCCCTTCCTCCTTTTTCCTTTCTCCCTTGAACAACCTGGTAGATATATGTATCAAAGGAGTTTCGTGGACTGGGCATGCTTAGATTCCCTAATACAGTGTCTCAGTGCATAGTAGGTTCACATTAAATGTTTATTGAATTGATGTAAACTTAATTTACTAAATAACATTCTGAATTCTGAGAAAATTGATGCTGTTTTAAACCTATCTGATTTATGCCCACAGAGCAGCTTAGACAAGGAGAGAAGTGAGCTTATTAATCTTACTTTCAACATATAGTTAATTTTGACGACGCCTGTTAATCACTCTCTCCTGTTTGGAAGGTAATAGACATGTCTCTCTTTTAGTGAGGTTAGGTCCTCCTACAAATGTTCTAGGAGCAGAACTTGAGACTTCAAATGGTGGTAAGCAATTGTTTATGTTTCTTTCAGTACAAGTTCCTATTTTATTTCATCCATTTTTTAAAGTTTATGAGACTCTGGGGAGATTATTAGGAAGAAAAGACAGCAGTACCTTTGCCATTGTAATACTGCTGCACTCTGTATTTCAGATCCTCTCTCACACTCATTGACCACATTTTGCCCTCAAGGTGACCTCTAATGGCCCAGCTTCTCATTTCCCTCATTCATTCTTCCCTGATTGCACTTGAATCCTTGTTCAGTCAGACTTCTAGTAGTCACCTTTACGCAGTCCTAACGCCCCATATTGCCTTGTACCTTTAACCCTATAGCTAGATCTGCTGTGTCTGGACTAACCTCCCTGACCAATTTATCTTTTTTCCTGCTCCCAGGGTGTAGAATATATAGAGAGAGGCACAGGAACATGTTGATTTGATCCACTGTGGGTTCTAACTTTGCTTTTTCACTCACTGCGAATAGCAAGATTTTTTAATCTATTAATTTCCTAATAACAGGTTTTCTAAATTTCTGGTTGCCTCAAACTTTTAATCTCATTCCACCAGCCCAATCTTGTCAGATAATCTCCTTTCCTGTTTTTCGAAGAAGGCAGAGGGCATCTCTTTAGTCAAAACTTTGTCCATTTTCTCTCCTCACTACTCACAAGTGCTCTTCTTTGTTTACATCCATTTTCTTCTTTGCTTCCTTACTGTTCTGAGGAAGATGTACCCTTCCTCTTTCAAGATTGGCTACAATCCATTTCCTCCTCAAAGGCCCTGCTCACTCATTATATTCTTGATACACTGTGTCTTCATTCTTTCCATCTCCAAGCTTTTCCTGAAACCTGTAAATATACAAAGGTCTCACCTCCCTTTCTCCATTGCCAATATTTTGGATTCAGAGTTAACAACCATTGTCTGCCTCTTCATTATTATGCACTAGAACTTAAAACCACTGTTTATTTAGCTTTGCCATCTTGAGTCTACTGAAATCCTCCTTTTAAAATTCACTGATAGGATCCTAATTGCCAAATTCAACAGTCTTTTCTCAGTTTATACTCTCTGAACATTTGGCTTTGTCTGCTGTCTTGTCATTGAAATTCTTTCTCCCTTTGCTGCAACATCTTGAGAATCTAGTTTTTCTTAGCAGTAGGCTGTTCCTGAAACTCCCCACTCCCATTTCTACCTTATTTTCACCTCACTTCTGCTTGGAGACCTTATATACCGCTGTGACGGTCACACTCCAATGCTTGAAAAAAACAGAATAAGGTTTAAATATCACAGACTGGCACTCACAGGCAGCAATTTTGGCTCGCCTCCTTACCTGTCTTTGCCACTATCACATCCAAAAGTGATCCTATGCTCCAAATAAGCTAATTTTCTCATTTTGCTAAAATATTGCTATACTTAGGATACTTAGAATACTTTCATTCCTTTTTGCCACCTAAATTTGTATGATTGATAAAATTGACTTTTAGAAGCTAGCACAAAACTTTTGTTAATATTTTCAAGCATCTGTGATGAAAAGAAATACTAATTCACTCTTGCCTGTTTTGAAAGACCCTCTTCCTTTGATGGGGAAAACTAATATTCACTAACTTTCAGATGAGACATTCACAGCATATTGGCTTATGCTAATATACATCTAAAGTGTGCCAGAACTAAGCTCGGCTTATTGATTGCCTAAATGAAACAACAAATCTCTGCTCAATAGTATCTCAGAACAACCTGTACATTAGGACATTAAACTTGGCTTTAGCTCAGATCTGAAAGTGTTAACTAGTTTGAATATGGTAAGCATTTTTATTTTCTTAAATATATACTCCTACTTATGGGAACTAAGTAGATGTTTTATTAGCATTCTTAAAATCATGGCAAGTTCACTTTTTTAAACAAAATCAATGATACTTTTGGCTTAGAATGTGAAATTTAATTATTTTCCATAATATATTTTCTTTTATCCAATTCTAGAATGTGGAAAAACCCATGTGAGATGTGGTTATAACTACTTTATGACTTACTAAATCAAAATCATGTCCATTTATATTTAAAGGTTTTCAAAAGAGAGCCATGTATGCTGAAAAGAAAATATGTTAGATATGTATTTATTTTGCCTGACAAAAACACAGAAAACAAACAGAATGAAGGATATTTACCTAGATACATAGTTATTATATTTGCCCATTTTTCATAGATTGTGATTGGTTTCAAGTGCTATGCTAAGTTTATGTAATATTCATGGCATGATATTCATGGAGAAACAGGAGCACTCATTTTTGTGTGTCAGACTCTAGACATTTGTTATAAATGCCAATGGTTTGCATGCCTCAGTTTAAAATGTGTCTGCACTGTCATTTATGAATTACTCTAAATATTGTATAGTCTCCAACCATAACAAAAGTGACTTCAGTGGATAGTAGACCAATTTAAATTTTCTTTTCCATATAATCTGGCTACACTTCTTTGTGAATGATCCTTGCTAATTTATCCAGTGACATCAAATGTTTTAGAATGCTCCTTTTAATATTTTTAATCATTTCTTTATTTTTAAAGATGCTTTAGATTACATAAATGTTACATTGAAAATTTAGGGGATTCCCATATACCCCACACTTTTCCCCTCCCACATGTTTCCCCATTAACAAAATCTTTCATTAGTATGATACATTTGTTACAATTGATAAAAAAAATATTGAAGTATTGCTACTAAGCATGGTCTATAGTTTACATTACAGTATACACTTTGCATCACACAATTTTATAGGTTTTGACAAAATGTATACTGACTTGGATCTATCATTGCAGTATCATGCAGAACAGCAGAACAATTCCAATGGCTCAAAAATGACCCACAATATGCCTGTTCTTCCCTATCCCTCCCTTAGGTTAGAACCTCTGGTGAGCACTGTCTTTATATCAATGTTACAAGTTCCTCCAATAATAGAATAGTAATGTCTACTTAGTTCATAGTTGCAGTCCTACCTTATGTTTGTTCATTCCTCAGTCTTGAGGATTTGGGGATAATGATGTTTGAGATGAAGCTTAGATCCCATGGGGCAGATGGATGGAACTGTGTTGCTTGCAGTTGTAGATACTCTGTTTTTTGGAACAGGTGTTGTCCATCTTCATCATTTTATTAGCTTGGGTAAGTCCAATGAACTGAAGAGCAGGTGTTGGGCACAACTTGCTGAGATTCAGGGCTCAACTGGCATATGAACAGCCAGAAGATTTAAGTCTCTGGGTGTATTAGTCAGCCCAAAGGGGTGCTGATGCAAAATACCAGATAGCTGTTGGCTTTTATAAAGTGTATTTATTTGGGGTAGAAGCTTACAGTTACCAGGCCATAAAGCATAAGTTACTTCTCTCACCAAAGTCTATTGCCATGTGTGGAGAAAATGGCTGCTGATGTCTGTGAGGGTTCAGGCTTCCTTGGTTCCTCTCTTCCCAGGGCT
>PVKH010033046.1:0-12071 GCA_004027955.1 Chaetophractus vellerosus | reverse complement strand
GAATTCCCGAATTGTGCCTTGTAGGTGCAATATCTGGTGTCCAGTCTATTTCATGACACCTTCCTCTTATCACTCTCAAGCAGCCCTCCTTTTATCATTTAATTTTCAAGAAGCTTTGGGTCACAGCAGAGCCACAGACAAAATACAAGACAATCTCATATACTCAACCACCTCCTCCATTCCCCTCCATACCAAATCCGTTTTGTATGTGGATGGCAGCACCAACATAACTGACAATTAGATAGTGAAACATAATTCCTCAACATTGTCATTGATCCACATCAAGGTTCACATTTTAGGTCGTACACTTTTATAAATTTTGATGCCTGTCACCTTGTCCTGTATCCACCACCTCAAGGCAATGGATAACTTCCACGGGCCACCAAACGCCCTATATTTGATCCACCGCGTCCCTCCCCACCACCCCTGGGCCCACAACACCCCCCGCTCAACTCCCCAGATGACAGGATTCACAGATTCACGCCACAGAGTGTCCTGGCTCACCGGTTCATCCCCCACTGTGAACCATCCCTAACAACACCATTTAAATGCAAGAGTCAAAACATAGGAGAACTTAAAAAATAAAAAACAGTTAGAAAAAAAATTTAAAAATTAAAAATAAGAAAAATAAAAAATAAATTAAAAAAAGTAAAAATAAAAAAATAGAAAAAAGAAAACTAGACATTGTCAGCAGACTGGACTTTTCAAAATATGTGAAAAAACAATAAGAACTATATGTGTACAACATTTTTTTCCCGATTTTGCCTTGTTGGTGCTATATCTGGTGTCCAGTCTGTTTTGTGGCACCTTCCTCTTCTCAGTCTCAAGCTTCCCACCTTTTTACATTTAATTTTCAAAGAAATTTTAGGTCACAGCAGAGTCACACACAGACTACCAGACAATCTCATGTATTCAACCACCTCCTCCATTCCCCTGCTTACCTTGTAGTAAGTTTTAAATCAGGGCGTAGCCAACTTGGTTCTCCTTCAATATTTCTTAGGTCTTTCTGAGCATGTGCCTTTCCCTAGATATGTCAGTAGCTTTCAAGACTTCTACAGAATATGTAATTAAGTCCCCTCCAAAAAAGGAGTTCCTCTCTCCAGTTCTTCTTCCAGATCCTAGGTCCTGTGGTCTTTGTCTCCATCTCAGTCTTTTGCCCCAGGCAGCTGTGGTATATTTGGCTCTACTCTATCTCTCTATACTGCTTTTTATACCTTGGTTAATTCTGGGTTATATGACCCAAAGGCATACCTTGAAACAATCTTCTAAGGAATGGGCTGGGGTGGACATATAAACATACCTATTTGCTCAATAGATGTGCTAATAACTAGGCAACAAGTCACCTGCCCTGGGCTACCAAGTCACACTTGGTCCCACAAACTATTGCTCTGAGACAAAGGATAGGCCACCCACAACTTTCCTATCATTTTTAGTTTACCTTTTCCCTGATGCTGTGTTTGTTGGTTTGCTGACAGTCTTAAATTGTTTTTCAAAGTTCTGGGAAAATTCTGACAGATTCTGCCCATTTTTCACCATTTTAAGGAGAGGGAGGTCATTCATCAGAGGCATCCTACCCTGCTATTTTGCTTACATCACTACTGTATTATTTTTTCCTATTTGTTTCTATCTTCTCAAAAAGAGCATTTTGCACTCAATTATTTCTGTTATTTATTTTGTCATCTGCAAATATGTGTGATTACATTGTTAAATTATATTTACTTTTTATGTTATATACTTTTCAAAGGGTATTCATGCTCTATTTTTACAAATGCTATTTTAGCACCAATTAATCTAATTTGCAAATATAAAAAATGAGTACATAATACATAAAATGAATTATTAACTGCTCTGAATATAAACTTTTAATTTGATAAACAATGTTATTTGGATATTATATTTGAAAAGCTTAAAGTCAGCTTGTCCTAAATTTGTGTTCATGGATCTATTGTAGTATTGCATAGAATATTCCTCTAATTTCCTCCCCACCTTTTTTTTTCCTGACAAACTCTTATTCATCTCCTGTATCTTAGCTTTAAAATAAATTCTCCAGGCATTAGATGTATAGTATCTCTTTTGCACCTGTCATTTAAGTTCTGTGAAGACAGAGTTCCAAGATATCTTCTTCAACCCTCTATCACAAGGGTTGGAACACAATAGATATGCAATAAAAATTTGTTGTATACATACATGAGTAAAATTATCACTGTCTCATAAGAAAGATTATGACTAATATCATTGGTACATGATTAAAAAATAGCAGACACTTTTTACAATGAGTCCTACAAAAGCACATTTGAATTCCTTCATTGTCTTATTCATTCTCCTTATATTTATTTTGTTCTTTATTTTCTTAAAGGATCATATTATCTAGTAGGCATATAAAACTGAATAAAAGCTAACATGTGACTTAAAATAATTTACATTCTATTTGTGCAGACAGATGCCCACCGCATAACTATAAAAAGAATCATAAATCCCATAACAGACACATAAGCACTATTAAGGGAGCAAGACCTCAGGGAGAAGGTGATGTGGAATTGAACAAGAACATGACATATTTATGTATCAGTCTAGATATATTCCTTTACTTATTTTGTATCAGTCTAGATATAAAATAAAAGGAGAGCCAAATATTCAGCTCCCTCTGATTGTTGCCATGAGTTAATATGGGGCAGATTTTTCAATTCTTTAAGAGATGTTTTCTTTATTATTATTAATTTTAAAGATGTTTGCACAAGAACAATGACCATTCTTCTGGGTTTCTTATGGCAGTACAAACCATGACAAAAGAAAGGTAAGTGAATAATATTTCCTGGAATACCCTCCTATCAACTTTAATCTAGTTTCTCTGGGCTTCAGCTATTTATGCCTTTGCAAATCAAGTACCATCCATACTGCTCTAGGTATTTCTTGCATTATACAAATATGAAAGTGCTCACAACCTGGACTTTATTGTAATAGCTTTAGAGTTACATACAGAGTAATTGCATATGGTGGTGTTGATTGCATGTTACACAGGTCCAAAGGAATCTACCCTTGAGCTGTGCAGTGTGCAACCAGCTCAATGGTAGGTGGTAATCCTGGCATAATCTTAAGAGTAATATAACCAAAATAGTAAGCACTAACCCTTTTGCTTTTAGCCTAAAATTGGCCTCATTCATTACAAGTCTTAAATTGGCTTTTTTATTCTATTGATTTTATTTTGGACATATTATTCCCATTGAATGTTTGCCTTTGACATTACTGAATTGTCTGATAGCAGATGATAGTGTTGGTCATAGTGAAACAGAGATATTTGTTTATGACCTCTGCTGACAAGAACTGTATTGAGAAATAACTGTAGCTTGAACTACTGCAAATTTTTGAAATCTGTTAGTACCAAGGAGAAGGTCCTGGGTTCAATAGTTTTTTGATCAATTAGTTTTTATATTCACAAGACTATACCCCTAACCTCAGAAAACAATCTCAAAATGGCATCAGTTATGGTAATGAGAATGGTTTTATGCAGGGGTGATTTGTTGTACAGTAGAACAATTGCCACTATCAGGCAAAACAATTTTAGAGCAAATTTTTTGAGAATGATAAGACAGAAATCTATTAATGATAGTGCATATTGAAATTTTATTTAAAATATTTAGTGGTAATATTTTATGACTAAAAAGTTCATCGTATATGAAATAGATTCTTTCTTTTATAGTTATAAAGAAACAAAAATCTAAAGCAGGATTCTTTTTCTTTTTGACTGTATAATTCACTTTCTGACTTAATGACAGTTATGTCTTATCAGTTTCCTAAACTTCCCGTTGAAAACTAATAGTGAACTCTACTTATCAACTCTTTTTGTCAGGCTTTCTCCTTCCTCTACATAAAAAGAGAGCCAAAATATTTGGAAAGTATTTGTGCATGATTCTTAAATTAATCACAAATGCCAGAAATCTATTCTGACAGTGTGGATCAGTGTATTTTAAAAAATCCAAATGATCGTATAACTTAATACCCACTAAAATGTTTATCTTTAATAATCAATGGTTTATAGAAAGCTTAAATAGTATTATTTTTATGGACACAATTCTGCATATGAAACTGTCTTTTTAGAGTTTTAACATGAGGATATTCCAACACCAATATTGTCTAAAAATAGACTTTTAACAAAAGGTAAAAAAAGCTAAATGATCCTGAAATCCATAATTTTTCATCATAAAATCAAGTGTGGATGTACAAAATTCTTTTGGTCACTGCAATTACTTTCTTAAGGTCTATGTACCTTGTAAGTAAAAAATAACATATTAGACTTAAGAGGTTGTGAACAACTCTGTTTAACATAGAGTTGACAGGCCTACGAGTACTCAACAAATATAATCATAATGAAAAACACAAAATAAAACCCTCTGCTATGAGCTTTCAGACACTTGAAGGCTCTATTTATGAAATCTTCTCTAATATTCCCAGATTAATGTTTAAGTACTGCCTGATTTGATCATGAATAAAAAATGTTTTGTCTTTGGAGTTGACATTTTAATTATTTCTTAGTAATTTATTTCAGTGATAAGTGTTATTTCTAAATTCTTTACAGCTTCATTCTGGTTGATGAAACAAGGACATAGAGTCCCTGGTTCAGGTCTTGGCCTCCAATATTCCCTTGTTCTAAATTATCCCATTTAATAATGGGAGCACTTTCATATTCCTTCACCAACCAGAAGAAGGTCTTCAAGAGGGAAGCATAGAGTGAATAGGGAGAGAGTGTCAACTGGGCACCTCTTTCCAATTTCAGTCTGAATATTGAATACCCAGGCTCTTGGTATGTTGAAACTCTGGAAATGGTCTAGAAAATACTTTTCTTGTCCATCTTAAACCTTAAAAATCAGTAGCCACAAAAGTCATTCTGGGTCAGCTTGTGATAATAGATTTAAAACAAGGTTTCTTTCCACAAAACTGTTGCTCTCACACTGCTAAAGACAGGTCTTTCTATAAGATGAGGGAATAAAATATTTAGCATGCTAAATTGCTGTGGCTATTTAGTCATCAGTGAAAACTGTGATTCTACTACTTGGCATAGTATGGCTACTTCCCATTTTACAGTGTTTTACATATTACAAAATGCATTTTTATACTCATACACATACAATCAAATTAATTTTCATAACAATTTTATGAGATGGGTATGAGACTTTTCAGGCCTGCCTGGGGCTTGAGGGTTTTTAAAGGAAAATAATCCTTAGGAAAATGAAGAGATTATCATTAGCTGCCTGGCTGCCTCCTATTATTGAGAGGTAAGTGGAGTTAGCCTCAAAGAATTTAAGTAAATTGTCCAAGGTCACACAAGCTACACCTCAGGGTAAAAATGGAGTCAAATTAATAGGAGTTAAAGCAAGGGAAATAGAACATTTGCCTGACTTTCATTCTCTCTGTAATCCAGAACCATTCAAAGTCACCAAATTCATCCAACATGACATGTTAGTGAACACACAAGTATTCTCAACTTTCCTGTTGAATTCCTTGTTTTCTTTCTCTCTTTTTCCAACTCCCAACTCCTTTATGGCAAGTTCTAGGAGTAAGAAATTGTAACAAAATCTGAAATCTACACTTCCAGTTAAAACAAACAAACGGACAAACAAACAAAAAAATTCCTGACTTATAACAACAGTCTTATCATACTATAGATTTCACAAATATATAAGGCAAAATGTCACTTGTACTTATGAGAGTGAAATCTCAGAATAAACTCTTTGGCAGATTTTTAATTTTTTTCTGGGGACTCTTCACTCCATATGCCTGATGGGTATGGGGATGAATATTTGTGCCCTTTAGTTAATATTGCTTCAGAAATCTACAGTTACCTTTTATTAAAATAATTTTTTTAAAAATTTTATTTGTTAAAGATGCTTAGATTACATATATGTTACATAAAAAACATAGGGAATTCCCATATGCCTCACTCCCTACCCCTCCCACACTTTCCCATGTTAACAGTATCCTTCAGTAGTGTGTAACATTTGTTACAGTTATCGTTTTTATGTAGATTACAGCTTTCGAGTATTGCCGTATGAAAATAAAGAAAGAAAAATCTCCTAAGGACCAATTCGAATTGGTTTCATTAAAGCGTGACATCAGCTTTTTCTCTATCATAGACTTATTTCTCCTACTCTCAGACAACCTCTAGTCACTTTTACTGCTTCTACTGTTCTACAACGTCCCTCCCCCACCCCAACTTGTGTTCTTTCCTACTAAAGCTGTTAATAATTATATTTTGTAAATAATAAGCATTTTATTTCCTAATAAATTCTTCTGAGTACTAAACTAAGCTTTTTCTATTGCCCTAACCTCAGGCAGATATATTCACTCACTGTGTGATACACATTTTTATTGTTGTCTTTTATTTTAAACAAAGCCAGATTCTTCTTTCTTCACAAATTTAAAACAAATATAAACATAGATTTTAAAATATTGGTAGATATGGACTTGATACATAATCCTGAATGAGAGATTATTAAGAGTGGAAAATTTAACATCACTTATTATGAATTGATTCTTGCTAAAAACAATAAATACTATTAAAACATATTTGTGGATTTTTTTTCTGCACTGCAAAATTTGGATTGCCATACCAAAGCTAATTAATTCAGTCCATTATAGGACTAGAAGGTGACAACATTGATGCAGAAAATTTCAAGTTCTGAGAGAATTAAACTCACAGTTTATCTCAGTGGAAATTTTGAAGATAAATCATTCCTCAAAGTTAAAAAAATTTTTTTAAAAGGAAAGGGGGCAATGTAAATGCAAATATACTAACATAGCTCACTGGCCCAAAATGAAGGCTTTCTGAAGACAATTATCTCTACTTTCTCCATACTGTATTATATGATTCTAGTCTGTATGTCTATTTGATTAGTCAATACCTCAGTTTACCATTTTGCTTTTTTCTTTGCCCTGCTTCTAGTATAATTAATATTGCAGAGATATTATAGTTTCATTTGAAAATATGCTGCTATCTTCAACTAAATTGGACTATTTACATGTAAAATTCCATCTCCCTTATTAAAATAGTAAAATATTTATTTTTCAAATATTTATTTTTCACCAATTTAACTAATCTGCTAACATGATTAGCTTATATCTCTGTCCTTTGCATTAAGTGAGAGTGAGAATCCTAATTTCCTAAATGCATAGAAGAAAGGAATGAACAATGCAAGAGAGGAGAAAGGAAAGAAGTTTTGGCAAGAGGCCTTTAAAATTTACAACCCTACTGCTTTTGAGCATGAATTTATAAAAGTTTTATAAATCTTTTAATGCAAAAATAAGAACAAGTTGAAAAGCTGATAGGCTTATTGAGGTCTTGGCCAGTTGTAAGAAGGGCAGGAAATGGAGAGGATTTACACCTAATGGTCTTTGTCTGGTGAAAGCAGAGGTAAGGTCAGCATCAAGACATCATGTCTCTATTCCTGCCTCCCCTTATATAAGAGAAGTAGAGGCCTAAAGAAAATGACCAAGTTTTGAATTGACTGCAAAGGAGAATGATTAGAAAGGGAATTGAATGGGAAGATGTGGAAGAATTAGAGAAGGCCATTGTTCAGCTAAGAAAGAGGCAAAAACTCGGAATATTAACTAAAAGAGAGCTTTATTTAGCTAAATGGAAAATACTTTTAAGAATTTAGATAGTAATAACAATATAACAAAGAGAAATGGGTTAATTAGATAACACAGAAGATGAAAGTATTTATATGTACAATCACTCACCAAAGACTAGCACACTATATCCTATATTAATAAACAGTCAAATAATCACAATTATTGTTTACTCACAACATAATGCACCAAACCAATTAAGTCGTACAAAGGAGAGAGAGGGTATATTTACAAACACTTACCAATCCAGGGGAAAACTCAACTTCTGGTCTTTCACAAGGCTGGGAAGTCCCGTTCAACAGCGGACAGAGTCCTGATTGGAAACAACACCTGGGCAGAGCATACTAGTGACAGCCCCTCCCTGGGTACAATACAACACCAGGCCCTGAGTACAATACAACGTCAGGCAGAGCGTCCTCTCCTGGGTGAGACTTCCATCCGTAGTTTTGGGGCTGCCCCTTTTAAGGGATTCTGAATCTTAGAACTTTTGCCAATCTTGCAACTTGTGCAAGGGAAAGTTTTGACATAGCTATCTGTGTGCCTGCAGGCATGGCCTTCAAGCACATCCTCCCACCCACCAGATCCCAGTTAACATTCCTTGGTGACTGTGGGAAGAAGACTGCAGGCACCTGCACATTCTTTACTGTTGGTTCACAATTATTAACCCGTTCCTTACTAACATTTATATATTTATATCATTTGGTCCCAAGAATTGGGAACCAAACAGCATAAAAATTAATGTTACAATTTTTTAACCTACTCCTTACTTACATTTATCTATTTATTTCAATCATCTAAGACATAGTTTGCATTAGAGTTCAATCTTCCAATACCATTTCTTTTAACTGTGGGTTTAATTTAGGCGGGGAGAAAGCATTTACCTGACACATGAATACAGTAGCGTATATGTAGTTCAGGATGACATTTCTGATTTTCAAGTTGTATGAAAAGAAAAATAAGTAAGGAAGCTTAAGAAAGTCATGGAATACATCCTGGAAGCTTTCACTGAAACCATCCACCAGGAACCTATTTAAGTGAAATTTGCCACATATTTTGCAATTTGACATTTGCTGTGTCCTAAGACCAGCGCTCTTCTTAATTCTTTTAGTTTCCCCTTATCCTAAATATATATTCATGTAGCCACGAAGAGTAAGTTTTACTCTATGGTTTCTTAAGATTTTCAGATACTCAGAATAGGAGGAAACCTTTTGAATAACCATCCTTTTGGTGATTCAATTCTGGATTTGTAAGGGAAGGAGATGAATTAACTGGTCGTATTTAGGAAGTCCTCAGAACATGGAACATGTATAGATACCAAAGCCTGCCTACTTCCCTGAGCAATCTCATCCATTCCCATGGTTTTAGTTACAAATTAATATTTTCAACAGTTCTCTCATATGTTTGTTCTGCTCATTCCTCTACCATGATCTTCAGATTTGTTTTTCTCACACCAGAGTATTTTAAACTAACTCATCTTCCCCAAAACAAAACTGCACTTGCCCTAGTATTTCCTTTCTTAATAAACGGCACCGCCGAAGCTGGAAAAAACTCGTCCTTCCTCTCCTTCCTTCCCTGCTTCAGATCAATTGTGAAGTCCTATTGAATTTCATCTCTTATTAGGACTATAGGTTTCATAATTTGTCTCTTTATTATCACTCTTGATGGCAGCCTCTTTGGCAGGCAGAGTCATTTTACTAAAACACATATATATTTAGTCATATTATTCTGTAGTTTAAAATTCTTAATGGACTTCCATTGTCCTTAGGATAACTTCTCTATCCTTAACGTGGCAATCAAACACTCCATAACCTGGCATTGTCTATCTCTTTACTTTATCCCTTGCCCCACTTCTTGTATGTTAATCTCTTGCTCTAGTGATAAACTTTCTTCAGTTTAATACCACAGTGCCCCAGGCCTCTGAGCTGCTTCCCTCTTTGCCTGGTACATTACCTTCTAATTCCTGTCTTCACCTGGGCTAATCTTACTTACCCTTCAGTTGCTAGTTTAAATGTTACTTCCTACAGGAAGTCTCTTTGATTTTTGAGACATTGTTGGATGCCCCAATCTGTGCTCTTAGAGCATCCTATACTTCCCCTATGTTAATGTTCATCCCGTATTATTGTGATTATGATTTATTTAATTGTCTCTTTTCTCTCCTACACTGCTCTGTGTGAGAACATAGATCAAGTTTGCATCCTTTATCTCCTTAGTTTTGTACAATGTCTGACATAGCCTTTCCATAAATGATTATTGCATGAATTACTGGAATATTGAGAGTTTAAATACTGTATGATTATGGATATTTTTATTTTTACTATTCCAAATTTCAGCTTTTCTCTAAATATTTCATTATAAGATATTTCCTTTCAATATTTATTCCCATTGTAGGACAGAGTCTTAGGTTATGCCTCTATAAATGAACTTATTTATAAATAGATTTATAAAATATGTATTTTGGACTGGATCTTTCCCTTTAAATGCTCTACTTTGGCAACATCTAAATTTTGGATTTAATATTATAGGTTTTTTTTGAAAACTATACAGATTTTATTTTTGTTGCTATTTATTCCCCAATACAAAAGCCATAATCTTGCCTTACTGAGTCTAAAAAAGTAAATGATTTTAGCTTACCATATGAGAGAATTCTTCATTAGAGTTTGGCTGAGTGACTGCGAAGTTTGCTAAATATTAAGAGCATAGAAAGACAATATTATCCATTTTTCAAAGCCCAAGTGATGATTTAAAGGATCAACCCAGTGCCTCCAATCATTTTTAATCATGTGCATACCCAGCTTTCCTTCTCTTTCATAAGCTGATTCGCATCTTTTGCTTACCACCAGAGAGATGAATCAATAATGATGAATAGTAATGTTATGTAACTCACTCAGGAGAGGCATATTACCTGTACTTTAGAAGTGAATTACATGACAATTCCCCTGAAATGCCACAGGAGTCATTGATGAATGGGATCCTTAGAATGTAGTACAAGCCAGACTAGTTTTAGTTGATATAATGGTTTTGCCCTTAGGTAAATAAGTAAATCTTTGTCATCACACACTGCTACATTTTTTTAAACTTACCTTCTAATTATGGGCAACTGTGAAATATATGGTATATTCACACAGTAGCCTTCAAAAAAGAAAGAATATATATAATTTTCAAACTGGTGATATCTTTCAAAAACAGAAATTTCTACCAATTTTAGTAGAAGGAAAGTTAATCAGAGCTACTATTTATTAAGAGTGAAAATATGATTTACTTACAGTATCTTTGGAAATAATGAAAAAGCAAAGATAAAAAAATTATCAGAAAAGATTCCCTTTGAAAATCAATGTTTAGTTAATATATAGTTTTATCTGTAATTGGAGGTTCACATTTAAATTTACATATTAAATTAGAAGTGATATAAATTCAGTGTCCTGGATGTTGCTATAAACCCACATTCCTTTCAAAATTATATATGCTTGCTTCCTAAATATGTGACTTTTTTTGAGAAATAGTCTACTCTTTTTAAGTGACTTTAATCAACATCATGTCTCACTTTGAAAGCACAAACTCTTACAATTTTATAATAAGAACAAAAACAAAAAAATAATAGGAAATCTGGGGTTTGTGATTAGAAGCAAAGTATATTTGGTGTTAGAGCACCTCTATTCCCCAATTTGTCATTAGAAAAAAGTACTAAAGTTATTATGATTTCTTTGCTTTTTATTCTTTTACTTTTTTTGCTATATGGAAATTAACACTTAAGGTCCATAAAATATAATATAATAAATAGATCACATTTAAATAAGACTTAAGGTCCTTGAGTGAGCTCTAAGACCAATGGTTAAAGTTTACCATACCTTGTAATTGTGGTTACTCTTAAAATCAATATATATTAAACCATTTAATCCAATGCTACTCAAAGTGTGATCACAACATGTTGTTACTGGTACAACATGATGTGAGTACAGAAATTGAGAGTAGGTTTTTAAAATCTTCCATTTTTTTATGTTTGTTAAATCTAATAGTAAAGAAGAATGGAGCCTTCTATTTTGTATGTTCTGATTCTTTAATTTCTATAATTATTTGTATTGTGTTTTCCAAAATATTGGTCTGTAACAGATTGAAAAATATTTTTAAATGGGCCTTCACCATAGAGAGTTTAAGAACTGATTTATTAAAATTTTAAATAAGAACTTTAATGAAAAATTAAAGAAAATTTTAGCTTTTATTAGTAGAAATCTATTTTATAAAATTTATGAATGCTAAATTCCTTTATTTGTAAACCTGTGTCAAAATGTACACAAAATGAGTTTTCTCCAATCTTAAATATTGTTCAGTGGGTTGGAGATAATCAACTTTAATCAATCCCAAAAAGTAAAGAAATTACATGCCTGACATTTCAGTTCTGTTATTCAAAATAAAGCTAATATACCCAAATTATGTGAATTTGCCTCTTTCTT
>PVKH010033045.1:0-12075 GCA_004027955.1 Chaetophractus vellerosus | reverse complement strand
GGGAACAGCAAGACAGAGAAGATGCAGCAAGTCCCTTCTACTGGGTCTGATGCCTTTTTCTCCCTAAACGATGATTTGGAGATGGCATTGATGATAGAGCATAAGACTTACCTCCTATAGGAAGCCGCCCGCGGTTAATATTAACTCACTATCATCAATATTCTATTCTCTGTCCTCTTATTTGAATAGGATTCTGTTTGTATATTTGGCACTTAATAGATCATCCACAGAAATATGAGTTCACATTCTGGGTTTCAAAACAAGATTTCACACACATTTCTTAATTGTAAGGTAAACAGAACTTTATCCAAGGACCCAAGTGTCTAAGCACCCACAACCTACCCTTGGTTACTCAAGGGATCCCTGAGAAGCTACTGTGTCTACTTTATAATCGATTTCAAATTATCTTATGTCTGTGCATTTTTGTGTGGCATCATTCTTTCTGACTAAACCAGGCTCTTTGTGTATCCATTTGTCACCCCACCCCCATTTGCTGATTTATAGAAATTTAAACAGAAGTAAGTGTCATTAAAGCAGAGTTCTGTAACTGGGACTGGCTACTTGGTATTCCCATTCTGGTAACAAGATTATGAACATTAGTATTCTGGTTTGGTAGATGTAATCCAGCCATTTGCATCTTAACATTTGGTGGGATCCTTACATTCTCTGTTAATGTAGCAACGGATTTATTGGGAATGCCTGGAAACACCCTCCCGAGTATCACATATAGTTTACCATATGTATTTGTATATAACAAACAATAGAATATATGTGGCTTCATTAACAAATAAACCAAACGTAACCAGTGGACTGGATCCCGGTCTTGTCTCTGCCAGTAACTAGCTTGGTCACCTTGGGACAGTTCCTATTTGGCCTTCAATTCTCTCATCTTTCAAAGAAAAAAGTAGGAGTAGAAATGCTTTGGTGTAAGGAAATACACCTTACATTCAGAAGCATGGTAGGCTCTTAGTAAGCATTTTTAAAGCAAATGAATGAAGCTGGGTTCAAAAGCCCTGCCTTGCAGGGTCACTTTCTGTGAGTGAGAAGCAAATCAGTTAATTCTTCATGAATCTCAGCCTGTCCTCTATCAAACGGAAGTAGTAAAACCTACTTAATCAGGTAGTGGTAAAGAGGTTAAACAAGATAACAGATGATGGCTATCTATTATGTAGTGCATAGTGGGTGCTCAATCAATATTAAAGTCCGCTTGATGTCATGGCACCATCTTCTGAATATCGACTGATTATAGATTTTGGATCTTAATGGAATTTCATGGGTTGGCTGTTGGGACCTATGGGACATTGTAGATGGTGAAAGATCATCTCCTGCAAGCTGGAACGCTGGAGGGAGGCCCCTGGCCCTTCTGGACTTCACCCTGTGGGTAACTGGAGCTCATTCTAAGAAATCTGAAGCTTCCTGTGTGGTCCTTGGGTGCTTATCTCATTTTCTAGGGTAGCTATAATGAAGTACCACAAACAACAGAGCTTTACCGTCTCACGGTTCTGGAGGCAGAGGTCGAAATCAGAGGGTGGGCAGGGCTGTGCCCTCGCGGCGCTGTGGGGCTCCTTGCTCGCCTCTTCCAGCTTCTGCCTGGGCATTCCTCACTCCACCACCTCCGGCACCACATGACCCCCTCCCATGTCCCATTCTTCCCTTCCCATAAGGGCACTAGTTGGATTGGGTTAAAACCCACCCTTACCCAGTTTGGCCTCATTTGAAGACTCACATCTTCAAAGTCTCATTTCTAAATAAAGTCACATTGATGGGGCTTGAGGTCAGGACTTGAATGTGTCCTTTGGGGACACAATTCAACCCCAAATAGAGTGGCACTGCTTTATCCCCAGAGTAGCGGAAGCCATCCACAGCGTCTCCTGTCAAAAGCCTCCCTCCACATGTGGTTTTGTGGAGGAGATTGGGCCACGCTCCCTCCACCTGAGCTCACCACGGACTTAGCCTGTGGGCTCAGTGTCCTCAAGGCAGGAGGTGACCGGAGGCCCCTGCAGTGCATGTTGGCTCCTCCAAGCGCTTTCCTGTGCATCCCTGAAGCTGGTAAGTAAAATCCAGAGAAAGTGCAGAGAAGCTTTGATGCCAAAATTAGAGAATGTCCTAACAGGTCCAGTGAACATTTCATTTTGTATTTGTGCAAGTTGAAATTGTGAGGGCCATGAAAACTAGAAAGTGGGTCTTCTGGAGTCTGTGAAAGGATATTACTTAGATGTGGATTTGTTCCACAAGAAAAAGACAGAAGACAAGTTGTGTTAGGAAGAATCTTCTTGTCCGTCTGCCCTAGAAGCAATTTCATAAACAGCGTGAGTCTAGATTTTTGGCTAGCATGGTGCCAGTCTATGTTTTTGTGTGCTTTCACAGAGCCGCTGCATCTTCTGAGGCTCTCAAATTTCTTTGCAAAACCTGTTTGCTAGCTACTGATACATCCCATCTTTAAAGAAAAACAAAACTTCAAGACCTAGAGCGTCTTTGATAGAGATCCCAAGAGTTGTCTCTGACAGTCAGAATGACTAGCCGGGGTCCACGAGTCATGCTGCAATGCTGGGTTTCTAGAAGAAGTTATAATTAACCTCCCCCTTTTGCCTCTTTCTTCAGGCATACGTTGTGGTTCTCTACACTTCACTTGTATGTGAAGAGTTTTCAGTCAAGCTGATGACATTTTTTTCATTGTTCTTACTGGTAACCCATTTTCCTCCTCAGTCACCTCTAGTCACATGCCCTCTCTGGCGATGAAAATTCTCAGTCGTCTGAAAGAACAAGGCCCAGTAACACCCAATGGCCACCATGGTGGAAGAAAAAAATTTCAGCATTCATCCACTAAGAGGATCATGGCCGGTGAAAGCCAGTCAGCTGTGGATCAGCACCATGGGGTACGTCCTCAAGCAGTGTGGGTGTGGGGGCCGGCAAAGGTCCTGCGGCTGTGGTCAGCGGAGAACTCGGGCGTTGCCTGTCGGTGTGCAGTCAGCATTCTCAGAGCACAAGCCTCGCTGCCTGCAGCAGGAGCCTGCCCTGTTCTTTCACAGGAAAGTGCTGATTCTTCTTTGAAGTAGCAGAGTTTATTTCATATGTAGTCAGTGCCCTCACCTATGAAAATGGGGTGTACTTCTTTATCTTTTCATATATTGATCTGACTTCAAAGGTCCCCATCTAGCCCGAGAAATGAGAGCCCCTGTGGACTCCAGCTCTGCCATCGTATAATACGATTATAAGACATTATGAAGAACTTTGCGTCCGGAGGCGGGAGCCAGAGGCCAGCTCTGCTGCACAGGGCTGCTCCATTGGCCCAGCCAGTCTCAACTCATGCTCCAAAGACAGACCCCTGGTCTACCTACCACTTGAGGTTATTGCAAAGATCAAAAAAAAAAACGAAGGGGGAAAAGTGCTTTATAAACTCTATAAACCATATAAGTATAAGGCATTGCAGCCGTTTGATATTATTTATAACTTCCAAACAAAGAGATATACATTATGTTTGTAAACCGGTCTGTTCCTATGGGTGTGATACCCCGTTGATTGTATTAAATTCAGAGGTTTCACTTTTATTTATTAAATCAAGATTAGGGCTTTGATTCGACCACATCATTAGGAAGTGCAGGGTTCAGTCCCGCCCCCCTGGGAAGCCGATCAAACAGTCTCTTACATAGAAGTAGTCACAGAGAAGGAGAACCCAGAAAAAGACACAGCAAAGGAGAGAACTTGGTTTTTAATTTTTAAATTTTTAACACTTAAAATTTTTTTTAAATACTCAGATTACATAAATGTTACATAAAAAATAGAGGGGATTTCCATATGCCCCACTTCCTCCCCCTCCCACACTTTCCCACCTTAACAACATCCTTCATTAGTGAGGTACATTTGTTATAACTGATGAACACATATTGGAGCATTGCCACTAAGTGTGGATTACAGTTTACATTGTAGTTTACACCCTGTTCTGCACAATTTTGTAAGTTATGACAAAATATATAATGGCATGGATCCATCATTGCAACGTCATTCAGGACAATTCCAATGTCCTGAAAATTCCCCCATATTACACCTGTTTTCCCTTCTCCATCCCCTCAGAACCTCTGGTGACCACTGCCTCCACATCAATGATAAAAGTTCTTCCATTGCTAGAATAACAATAAGTCTATAGTAGAATACCAGTAAGTCTACTCTAGTCCATCGATCATTCCCCAAACCTGAGGCTTCTGGGGTATTGATGCCCACTCCACCTCTAAGTGAGAGGGGGCTTAGATCCCATGGGGCAGATGGATGGGACTATCTTGCTTGCAGTTGCAGACTCTCTCTGTTCCTTGGGATGGACGTTGTCCATCATCATCTCCTTGTTAGTTGTCCAGGGTGAGTCCAATGAACTGGAGAATAGGTGTTGCAACTCTGTTGAGATTCAGGGCCCAACTGGCACAATGGACAGCCACAGGGAGAGTTGAGCCATTCACCTGATAGTCTAAAGTTGACCTTGTGAAGAGAACAGAGCAGCTGAGCCCAGAAAGAAATGAGTCCCAGGAAGAGAGACAGTCTTATGCCAGCCTACAGCTGAGATCAGAAGGAGCTGGGACCACGGAGCCTTAAGAGGAAAAGGACAGCACCCGCCATCTTGCATCGACACGTGGCAACAGACTTTGGATGAGGAATTGCCTCTTATGGTACCTTGAGTTGGACTCTTTAGGGCCTTGTGACTGTAAGCTTCTACCCCAAATAAATACGCTTTATAAAAGCCAGCAGATTTCTGGTACTTTGCATCAGCACCCGTTTGACTGACTAATATGGGCATTACATCATTTTTTTCTTCATCTTATATAGAAACTTTTAGTTCTAAAAGCCAACCTAAGAGTATCAGAAACTTATGTGGAAAAGAGAGATTCATTTTGTGAAATCACAGGGAATGCCTTTATTTTACAGCATGAACGCACGCCTTGGCACTTCTCCCGGGAGGCGTTGAATTTACTGTGTTGGCATATGCTTTCCAGACAATCCAGGGCAAACGCTTTTCTTCCCTTTCCTCACAAAAGCTGCCTTGGGAAAGGCTATCAGCTTCTCACTCGTATGTGTTCCGGTTCCACTCGGGCCCTTGGAGCGACTGCTTCGGTTCGACCTCCTGAGGCAGAGCCTAACCAGCCCATGTGCTCCCTGCTCCCGTGTGAGCTCTGCAAGCCTCCTCCTGGCCAGACAGCAAAGCAGCTCTGATGTGGGGCCGCAGCTAACCCCAAAATGCCACTTGTTCATAAAAAAATTCAGCCAAGTTGTAAATTTTCTGTTAACTTTTAGCAAATAAAGTGTTTTGCTTCTTCACTGAAATATGCACACACGTGTGTGTGTATATGTACGTTGATTTCTGTTCCTGCAAGTTAACTAGTAATATCTCACCACTGGGACTGTCTACAGCTACATACGGGTTTGACTGAAGTTTTCTGTTGCTGGTTAAAACAATGTTCATTTTTTCCTAGTTTCCCTAAATATTTCACTTTACAAACTGTTTTTCTTAAAATTGCATATGGACACCAATCTTAAAACACTCAACGCCATGACTCCTTTCTTTAGCTGTCAAGATAGAGCTTATATATTTTTCTCTTAACTAAATTCAAGCTTCTCAGGAAGGAAAATAACTGCTTGTTTGCTTGTTTGCTTGTTTGCTTGAACCTCAATGTGAGCAGTGAAGAGCCTCTGACCATCTACCATATAATATTCAAACACAGCTTTTGAAACACTGAGCCACGTGTCTGGGTCCTCACTGATGAGAGTCCAAAGAGGGCCTCGACTACAACAAGGCAGCTACCCATGTTTGTGTTTCCCCAAAGGAAAAAAACCTCCACGCTGTGATTACATGTGCCACCAACAGTTTAAAGTGGCTCAGCAAAATATCAATCTGGGGGACACTCTAAGCAATACACTAGCGTTAAGCAATGAAGAAATGGCTGTCGTTTAAGAGCATGAAATACACGGTTTTATTGTTGGTTTTTAACTTCAGCATATGTAGCCTCAGCATCTTGTGCATGTGGAAATGTAATGAATAATGGATACTCCCATTACTAATGCATTTCCCCGTCTAAGAAAAGGCAAAAATCAAAGCTGTCTTATTGACCCAAAAAGACAACACTGCTTTAAGGAAATTATCAAAACAAAACAGAAACTAACCCCCAAACCCAAAATCAAACCACTTTCCAAATCTAACAAAAATGCTTCATCTTTAAAATTGTGCCCCAATATGAAAGTAGCCAATTCTAAAAACCAAGTGAGTTTCAATCCAGTTCTGGGAGATTCTCAAAGTTTCAGGAGTGTGCTCTGCTCTCGAAGGGCTTTGTGTCTGCCAGGATAGCCTTGCGGTGCTAATGGGACTTACAGAAATAAATCCCCAGCCCATTAAGATAGGGTTACACAGATAGAGATCAAACTAGACCCCTGTATGGGTACACTCTGGATTTATTCAAAGAGCCCCCACTTTTTCCACTGGGGCATTTACACTCACAAATCCCTCCACATCAAGATAACCAGCCAGCCCTAGAAACATAGGGCTATTGAAAGCTGCAGGGCCCGGCACTGTCTCAGGGGGGTGGGGGAGGCTTAACGCCAGGGGAATTCTTTGGCTTGAAAACAGAATCTATGATGTGGAGTAGCCGAGGTAAAGATAGTAACGGGCCATCTCCCAGGGCCACTGTCATGATGATTTAGACCCGGGCTAATGGGGGATGACAATAAAATACGGTGGGTGCTGCTTTCTGCCAGGGATTCTCACCCTTCCCTCTGGGCATTGATGAGGTGGGGTCTCCCACATGCCTTCCAGCTTCCCCTCGGCCCAGAGGGAACCAACCCTGGAGTGGGTGGGAGCAGAGCCGGCAGCAGAATTTGAAATGATTCCCTGTTCTTCTTAAAAAATAAGTCCCGCCTCCAAGTGTTTATGCAGCTAAACCTTTTTACATGACCCAAAGGGCTGTATGACTTCGTGAAAGTCATCACAACTGCCCAACCCTAAAGTGGAGATGTTGTTATCTTTTTAGAAATCACCCGTTTGCAATCCCTGTTTGGCCAAACAGGTGCACTTTCTTTCTGCCTCTCTCTAGTCCTTCACTGAATACAGGAAAACAAAGAACCCTCTATGATATGTCCCTGCTGTTTTCAAATCTTGAAACTAAACTTATTTTCAACATCCGTAATAAAATTTCTTTCTTAACCTGTCGCCCACCATGTTAGGGTGTCATGTGCAGACAAAAGTATGAGAAACTCATAAACTATGGTTTTTTTATCTCTCAACAGGTTTAACTACTTTGGAATAGATGGCGTGATGGGGGAGGGGAGCTATGCGCATGCACACAGAGAAATTAGCGAAGAAAGCACCTGAGCAGTAATTATGTGCTAAATTGCTGCTGTATGCTCTATACTGCTTTAAGGAGTTCACAGGAAGACAAGACCATCGTGGCTAAAGTCGTTTGCGATGATTTCATTACAGCCCCACGATACATTTTTAAAGGCAAATAAGAAGTTGGTATGAAATATTTATGTCAAGGTTCAGCATTAGAGGGGGCTAACTTAGAGGGGAAAACAGGAATGCGAATAGCTACCGGCAGAGTCACTGCTAATTTGAGAGAGGAAAAGTTCAGGCTCTGGTAAAATCCAGAGCCTGCTTTAGTGGGCTCATTAGTTAGCATTTTATAGGGAGGAAGTTGTACCTACAGGATCAGCGCCTGGAAGCTCTTTTACCAAGGTGTGTGCCCCACGCTTAACCCCTCTCGTTTGCTCTTCAACTGTATTAAGTCCTTGCTAAAGCTGTTAAAGGAAATCTGCCGAGCCTCCTATGAATGCACACAAGAGCCAGACCTAAGACACCTACCCTTCCGGCTGCCTTACCTGCGTTATACTTGCACTGCCGTCCCCTCTCCTTCACCATGGCCCAGAGGAGAGGCTCCTGGAAGCCACTTTTCCAGAACTTCCACTTGCTGAATGGGGGCCAGTCTCGCACAGCTCAGCCAGTGAAAAATGCCGAGGTCACGAGCGGTGAGGGGTCTTCAGAACCCAAGGCCCGAGCTCTTGCTTCTCCGGTCAGCGCTCCACTCTCGGCCACGGTGGGCTTGGTGGTGGGCTTTCCGAACAGGGCCGCCTCTCTTCCAGCTCTACTCGTCTGTCTGCGCTGATCCCAAAATGCGAATGGTCCTGGAGCGCGTCCTCGGTTTCCCCCTTCTTCTTTTTCATTTGGTTTTAAATCTAATTTCTAGAGGGGTAGAAGCCACGGCCTCCTGGTCTCGTCTTCCAGGAGAAGCACATGAGGCACACCTGCTCTCACCTGTCTCCTCAGTGCCTCCAGAAGAGGAAAAGGGAGAGGGGCCCCAGGGGCCAGCAGGATGGCCTTCCCTGGGGTGCTCGGCAGCCCTGCACCCGTCACCCCTCTGCGCACTGGAATTCCCGCCAAGGCTGGCTCCTTCCGGGGTCCTGAGTGCTCAGGGGGTGACTGCGTCGGCGTGGCTCCCAGCACCAGCAAGGTCCCAACCACCAGAGAATCTCGGGAGAGGCAAGCGCTCCCTTTGGCGAGGCCAGGCCCGTCCCGGCAGAGGCAGCTCGGTGGCTCCCACCCAGCACTCAGGGGCCGCTTCCGCTCGTCCCCAGCCACCTCCTAAGCCTGTTTCCTCCCCAGGGAAATGGGGCTGAGACTGCCTGCCCCGGAAGCTTCTGGAAAGACAGATGACGCCTATGAACACCCCGCACGTTCCAGCAATGCCCACCCACTGACCGGCAGGTAAACAGAAGGTGGGCTCAACGCGCGAGCATCCGGCCCTAGAGAGGAACGGGGTCCCGGTTCCTGCGCCGGCACGCAGGAGCCTTGGAGACCTGCTGGGCCCAAGCCCCCGCGCCCCAGAGCACACGCCTAGGAGCCCTTTTTGTGAGACGCCCGGAGCGGCTGCCAGGGGCTGCTGGGGCGCAGGGTCGCCCTGGGCGGTGAGGGGCGGCGGGTGCGGGCCTTGCGGGCGTACTTAAGGCCGCTGAACTGTTCGCTTTAAAATGGTTCCTTTTACGCGAAGTGAGTTAAAAGCCACTCAGCACGCCGCCCAGCACCCTCGTGCGCAGGAAACGTCCGCGCCAGCTGCCTCTCCTTTCCCACGGCCCCCATCCTTCCAGCTGCTTCCAGGCATAGCTCTTCTCCAGCACCCCCCACAGAGCGTCAAGACCAGAGTCACGGAGGGAAACTCCGGGGCCCGCTGGTACCCACCCTCTGCACCGCGGCACCCCGGCGTCGGGCCTCCCCGCCGCCGCTCAGGCTCTGCATGTCCTTCCTTCCCGGCTCAGCGCCCTCGGGCGTCACAGTCACCGTGCCCACCGGCCCTCCAGGCCCGCCTGCCTCGGTTTCCCCCCGGCACCCTGCTGTTGCACTGGCATCCGCGTGGCTCCACAAACACACACACCCTCCTCTCTAAGCGCCCCCCGACGGCTTTCCATGAGCCACACTCAAATTCAAATGGCAGGGGCGTGACAGGGAATGGAGTGCAGACCCCTCGGCCCACCAAGGCGGGAACTGTGTCCCAGAGAAGCCTTACAGGGTCCCTAGACCTGCGGTCCAGGGCCTGGCTGGAGGGCCTTGGGTGGCTCCTCCTTGGCACACGCGGTCCCGCGCCGCCGGGGACAGCCGACAGGCCCGGCGTTCCTGAATCCCTTCCCGTGCAGGGCTCAGTCCAGACGCGCCGCTGGGGCTTCAGCTGCAGCCACTGCAGGGACTCTTTACCGGCAGAAGATAAATGCTGTGATCATTTAGACATTAAAATATTATTTAAAAACTCAACAGTCAAAATGGATCAAGGACCTAAATTTAAAAGCTAAAACTATGAAACTTGTAGAAATAAACATAGGTACTACAAATCTTCATGAACTTGGATTTGACAGTGGTTCATATTTATGACACCAAAAACATAAGCAACAAAAGAAAAAAAACAGAGAAATTCGACTTTATCAAAATAAAAAAAACTTTTGTACATCAAAGTACATTAGGTAGAAAGTGGAATGACAGACTTTAGAATGGGAGAAAGCCTTTGCAAACCACATATCCAATAAATGTTTAATGTGCAGAATATATAAAGACCTCCTACAACTGAACAACAAAAAGACAAGCAATCCAGTTGCAAAATAGGGAAAGAACTTGAATAGACACATCTCCCAAGAAGATACACAAATGGCCAACAAGCACGAGAAAAGGCACTCGGCATCATTACTCACTTGGGAGAGGCCAGTCAAAACCACACCCGCTGCCTACGCGCTCAGTTAGCTACTAGTGAAAGAAGGGAAACCAACTGGAGCTCTAGGACATTGCTGGTGAGAACGTGCAGTGGTGCAGCCGCTGTGGAAAAGAGTTTGGCTGTTCCTCAAAAAGTTAAACATAGAATTACCATATAACCAAGCTTCTCACTTCTTGGTATATACCCCCAAAAATTGAAAACAGGGACTCAAACAGATATTTGTGCACCAATGTTCAACGCAGCATTTAACAGAGGAATGGAAAACAAACTGTCGATCCATACAATGGAATATTATCTGTCCATAAACAGGAGTGAAGTCCTGATACCTGCTACAAAATGGTGGGACATTTTCTTATATATATTTATCACGATAAAAAAGTCCACATCCATTCTTGATGAAGACCTTTATTAATTGAAATCAGAAGGAAATATCTGGGAAGTGATTGAAGACGCTGACTACATGGCCTGTGGTATTATTTTTATTTATTTTGGAGTTTTAGTTGTTACTATAAGAAAAAATAATGTAAAACACTGGAAATTAAAAATCAATATTATCTTTTTGAATATATGGTATGATTGGAAACTTAGAAAAGTTCAAGAAATCAATCAAAAATAAATTAAATATTCAGAAAAACAACTGTATTCAGTATACGCAAAGCATTATCTTTTTACATATATAAGGACATAAAATTCTATTATATTTTCTAAATATGATTATTCCTAACAGCAATGAGAACTACAACACATCTAACATTTAACTTAATAAGAAATGCCTTTGCACTCAACTCAGTGATCATATTGAAGAATAAAAAATTAAAAAAAAGAACCTGGGAAAATGTAGAGCTATACCCTGTGCCTGCATGAGGAAATAAGATATTCTAGAGAAGTCTATTCTCCCCAAAGTAACCTCTAATTGCAAGTTTAATCCAAAGCACATTTTTCTATCCAAAAATATGCAGTTCATTTGGAAGTGAAAATGTCCTGGGTTAGCTCAGAAAAGTTTGTAGGGGAGAATGAGAGCTTGGGTGGGCCTACCCTAGCTGGTCAACTGTAACAGCCTGGTGCTCCTGGATGAAAGACAAGAGATTTTTGGAACAAAATAGAAAGTCTGGAAATCTACCCATGCCTACTTTGGGATTTTGTAAATGTATATGATAAAGATGACATTTCAAATCAAAGGAGTAATACCTGGTTGTGCAATAAATAGTAAAGAGGCATTGGCTTGCCTTTAGGGAAAAAGAAAAAAAACAGCTTCTTACCTTGTAACACACATAAAAATAAAATATAGATGGATTAAACTATTTATATTGGAAAATAAAAATATAAACTGGAGGAGAATAATTTAATTTGGGGGTAGGGAAAATATTGTGGTTGTTTTAGCATAAGACCAAGACCAAAATATATATAGAAAAAATAATTGATATGGCCAAAGATATCTTAAAAGACAAATGATAAAGGTGAAAAATATGTGCAACTTATCCAATTAATGAACTATCAATACCTCTGTTATATTAAGGTAAAAAAAGTCAACAAGGAAAGAGCAAACAATCTAACCTGAAATATGTAAAACACTTGAACAATTAGTCCCTAGAAATAGACACACAAAGGGCTAATGAATGTATAAAAGTGCTTAAATTTAACAATAATCAAAGAAATACAAACTCAAAGAACTGAATGTCAATTTTCACCTATGAGATTGGCAAAGATTAAAATGTTATTAGAAACTTACTGGTGAAGTTATGAATACAGAAGCACATCCTGTTATGTGTCAATACTTTTGTAGGAAAACTAACAATAACTATGAAAATTTTAAATGTGCTTACTCTTTGACATGGTAATTCCACTAACAGGA
>PVKH010033044.1:0-12073 GCA_004027955.1 Chaetophractus vellerosus | reverse complement strand
TATTTCTGGAGAGGTCTAATTTTATTTCCTCTCTCCAACAGAGTTCCTGCAAATTTTATTGTGATTTTTTTTCTCTTCCTTTCCTTGTTTTCTTCTTCAAGCTTTAGTCAACAGGGATGGAACTTTATGATAAATACTTATTCTGCTACACTTTTTTTTTTTAGTTAATTCTAGTGTCATTTGTTAACTATCCATTTAATAAATATTGAAATCTCACTTTCAACCATCCTGTAGCCCACTTTACAGGAGCAAATACTGATAAAAAATATTGGTCAGGTTCCTTCTTCTAATTCTCCATAATAGTCCCCTCCCAACTACCTCAACATCACACCTCTCCCCCACACCCAAACCTAAAATTAGCATTTCCCATTTTAGGTACTGTCACCACTGGAAATACCACTCAGTTTAGATTCTTCATCCAGAGCTCTCTTCACACTCATTCCATTACTTAGCTACTGTAATAATTGACACAAATTTTGAAGTGAACAATAACACAAAAAGATATTGTTCTATATGCTTGGAACACAAGACACTGTAATACATAACACCTTATTCCCTTCTAATTATTGTTCATCTCATTTACTAGGTTATCTGTTGACCAGTCAGGTGACTGGTTCATTCAGGAGAACTATTTCTACACTCAGGCACTCACCAATAGGTTTTTGTTGTTGTTTTTTAGCAAGATAGTAAAGATTTTATTAAGAAACAAGAACAGAAAAATAGTACACAACTCCAGACATGGTTGTGGTTGCGCTGAAGGATGAGACATGCATGTGGGGCCCTTGGTTAGGTCTTTTAAGACCTTTCCAATTCCCCTTTCCTGATATTGAGCAGGGACCCCAGCTATTTGCTGTTCTGAGAGGTTGCCTCACCTGTTAGCTCTCAGGGGGCCAGTTATGAGGCCTTATCTTTGGAGGTGTCAGGGTTCTCCCATTGACCTCAGAAAGAGCTCCAAATGGGACCTCATGGCCAGGGTTTCTGCAGGGTCTTTCCGGCTTTCTTAGTAGCAGGGCTTTCTGCTACTAAGCAGAAACTTACGGTCATGTTTTCTGCTGGGTCTGCAGTCACTGGATTTGTGGGGTTGGCAGTAGCTCTCTACCACAGGACACAATTCCATTCCAAACTCTGAGACTTACTCCTTGGGTAGGAAGGATTGGTTAACTAATCAATTGACTAATTGGAGAGAATTCTTGCTTGTTCCTCTAATGTTCTCACATTGGAGAACAATGTGATTGTTAGAGGTTGAAAAGGAGAAAAGAAATGGGCATAATTAGGGGAGAAAAAAGACAAGGTGGTATTGATGGAAGAAGGAGGAAAGAAAGGCAACATTATGCACAGAAAGACATGGAGACAGTGCCCGCCAACTTACAAGAAAAGGAGCGCATGGGCATTTCTCCTTGGCCACAGTCATGGTATCTGAGGGCTGGAAAAGGGACACTGGAGATCCTAGACCCACTCCCTCATGGCAAAGTTGAAGTGATACTATGAAACATGTAAGATATTCAATGTTGGCAGAAATGGTCTTGGATGATATCAAGAACATACTGGCAGGAAGTGGCTGCGGCTCAATTGGTTGGGCTCCTGTTTACCATATGGGAGGCCCTGGTTCGATTACGGGGGCTTCCTGGTGAAGGCAAGCTGGCCCATGCATTGCGGTGAGCTGACTCAGCAAGATGAGGCAACAAAGGGAGACAAGCAGACACAGAAAAACGCACAGCAAATGGACACAGCAGGCACAAGCAGCAAGGGGGGATGGATAAATAAATAAAAATAAATCTTAGAGAAAAAAAAAGAATATATTGGCCATTTTGTTGGACAGGAGGAGTAATAGGAGTAATAGGAGTCCCTGACTCTTAGTGTGCCACAGCACCAAAGTAACATTTGCTAACTGACTATTTTACATTAATTTGCATTACCTTTAACTACAAAATCAAGAGGTCTATTTCTTTTTTTTCCCCTGCTCCTCTGCTTGGTCTCTTTCTTCCATGAAGAAGGGTTCAGTAGCACCTCAGTCCTTGCTTGCTAAGCAACAACTTCCATACACTCCAGCCCCTGGTCCAAGTCAAGTAAACTTGCCTGAGTAATGTGTGAGCCGCACCCCCAATTTACTGATACTTTCTGTGTCCCCTAGCTCCCTTGTAGGACAGGTTAGAGGAGATTCCAAGTGACAGGGTAGATGAGGAGGCCACATCTAATGCCAAGGTAAAATCACCTGTTTTTGTCTAAGATAAATATGTTCCTTTCTTGGATTCATTCTTTTACAATTGAGTACAGATATGAAAACATGACCATGTATATTGTTAGCTGCCATTTTTTTGGAGGAGAAATGTTGTAGAGGGGACTCCTATTAACAGACACCTGATACAGGAGGCAGCCTCAAGTTATAAACTATATGGTAGGGAGCCTTCTCCTCCTTGGATTAAGACTTTTTAAATTGCCACCAAATAGATAGGAAAATCTCATGCATTCCCCCCAGCTTTCCTCTACACTTTTTCTTGGGGTCTTTGATTTTACCATTATTTCCCACCTGGTTTTCTAAAATCACCAAGATCTGAGCAAACACTACATGGCATTAACTCTCATAAAGTTTTTCTTTTATATAATGGCAGGTGGCCTCAAGAGCAAGCAAAAACAGTATATATTCTGGAATCCCTCACCTACTGAGGAAAAATCTCCATAAATAAATTAGAGCATTCTTGCTGGCTTTGTCTGGAGAGCCATTCTGGATCCATCTCCTGGTGGGAAGGAGGATTGGGGGTATGGTTAAAGAAAGTGATTTTCCAGGTAAAAAATTACAGTCCTCATGAACATCAGTGTTCCCTTAAGGTGGCACGGATTCAGTGTACAGGGACTGGGGAGTGTCTATGTGTAAGTCTATGTGGTGTGCTTGTAGATGTGGGAGGGGAGGAGGGTGTGAGTGTATGTCCTAGAGAGCTGCAATGGGATGCATATGAACACACTGGTGGCCTCTACTCTTCACCCAAATCCAAAATCCTGGGATTAGGAATAGAAACTTAATTTGCTCCCATTGGAGACAGACTGCTGTCTGGCTGCCCCTCAATACCTTACAAGGCTTGGCAGGATTTCCAAAGGACTTATGTGAAGGGGCTACTGACTGGCTTGATTCACAGCCTCAATCTCAAATGCCTGCTGTCCTCATTTCCTGGAATTGACCAGGCCCACCACAGAGTCTCTGGACCACAGGTCTGCCTTTTCCCCCAACTCTAGCCATGCCCCTCCCTGGGAACTTACCTCAGGCCACACAGGTGTTTTCCTGCACTGGGTGACTTGAATATGCATAAATGTTTTCTTCCCTTCCCCCCAGCTCCCAAGACTGTTCCAGAACAAGTCTAGTTACAGAAATTATCTTGTACTAAGTTGAAGAGAAGAGGTTTGGGAAATAAAAAGAGGTGAAGAGAAAGAAGAGCAAATGTAGAGCAGGTAAGAAGAAGGGAAGGGAAACAAGTGCATATGGAATCCATTGCTTTTCTAGCTTTCTTCTTGGCACTTCAGGAAATTCAGCAAAATTGAGGGCAACACTAGGGTAGCTGCTATTTTATGTGAACATGTAAGTGGAAATAGGAACTAGCTGGTAAAAATAGTCACCGGAAGTGAAGAATGTCCTGGAACTTCTTCCCCAGGGGATAGAAAACTTTTCCACATAAGCCCCTAGTTTGCTTGACCATCTATCCAATGGCTCCTTAATTTGGAAAAGTGGGCTATAAGTGCCTGTAGAGTCTCCAGGTACAATTCCAGGGGATTCCATACACATTATATTCTTTTTGAAGAGTGTACTTGGATTTGTGTTCAACACACCTGCCCTCCCAACCTCTGTAAGGTCAGCAGGGAGCCTCCCAGTTAAGTACTGAGTGTGGTGAACAGTTTGGGCTGGTCCTGACTGCCCCAGATTCGGGTGTGCTAAGGAAAGGGTGAGGAAGACTGTCTTAGTTTGCCAAGGTAATACCTGGCAAATACCATACACTGCTTGGCTTAAACCACAAGAGAATTGTCTCACAGTTTTGGAGGCTAGAAGTCCAAAATCCAGACATTGCCGAATCATTCTCTATCTGAAGTCAGAAACATTCTGGTGGCAGCTTGCTGGCAATCCATAACTCAATCTCTGCCAATGTCACCTATCTATCTGACTCCTTCTGTCTCCCACTCCTGTGTCCCCATCTCTTCTTATGACTCCAGTCATACTGGCTTAAGGCCCACCCTGATGCATTTGACCTCATCTTAATTAATAGACTTTTGAAGATCCCCATTTATAAATGAGTTCACATCCATAGGACAAGAGGTTAGGACATGAAGATGTCTTTGTGTGGGACATTATTCAATCTATAATTAGTATAGAGGAATGCAATGCTCCCTCAAGATGAGTTAAGTGGGTAGGAATATTAATTACTTATATTCCTTTTATTTGTTTTCCAATATTGTCATTAAATAAAATAAACATGACTTGTTTTATTATATATTTAAAAGGAATTTCTTCTTTAACCTTTCATGTTGGAATATACCAAACTAAAAAATATTATGTTTTTATTACTACAGTATAACAGGCTTTATTATTTAAGTGCACAGGTAAGGTTTGGTGGCAATTTTAGAAAGAAAAAGGATTAATAAAGAGATAAAGGGAAGTTCCAGGAAGCTGTCCATTTTTAATGTGGACATCTCATGACTGGATTGCATTAAGCTTAGGGGTGGAAGGGTCAGGGTATTGCTTCCATCCCTGTTCCTTCAGACCTTCTGCCCTTCACCTGACCCAGGTATGCAGGAGTGTCCTTTTCCGTCACAGACTCCTTGAGCCATCGCCTTTCCATTGCCTCCATTTCACTCTGCAGAGAACAGTCACCTATAGGCTGCCCAGCAAGCAAGCAGGTTTTAAACCACTTAGACACTCTATGCCAACAGACAACACCCTCAGCTGAGAGCAGTAAATGGGCCTCAGTGCCCTGTGAATATGACTCCTGGAGATATTAGCGGCCCAAGGTCACCTCTCCAGAGTATGTGGTGCCTTCTGGGTCCTGTAACTCCCCCACCCAGAGAGCTTCCTCCTCCATTCCTCCCTGTGCCTCCCCAGATTCCAGAACCTGTGTTAGCGTTGCAGATCCTAGTATTGACAGCTACAAAGACCATGCATGACCCGAAGGCCTCAGCCTGAGCCTCAGAGGAGCTGGTGTTTGGAGACTGAAAGAAGCCATAATACAAAAGAAATGGAGATGACTCAGTACTCAAACCCTTAGACCCATTCTCAAATCAGCCAATGTAGTGAAAGTTTTGTTTTCAATTTGTTAGATTTACAGTGAGGTTTAGAAACAGGTTTTACATTTATTGTTGGATATTATTATATTAAACATACTTAACTCCTACTAGTTTTCCTTAATATTTATGAATAAAATAAACACATACTCAGATAAGCACCCTAAACAAAGTTTGAGTTTCATGAATTATCATAAGACTGTCTCCCTAATGGCTTCCACCAAAGTTACTACCTCTCTCACAGAATCCTCATTTAGTCAAACTTGAAATAATAACTGCAATTTAATATTTAGCATCTGTCCTCAGACCAATGTCTTTCTAAACATTTCCTTTACTGAAATCTGTTCACTCATCTGAAAGGCCACATGGGAACAATATTCAAGGTCTAATTGTAAAACTTGGTCTTCAATGCCTTCTATACTTGTAAGTCAATTTTGTTTGGGTATAAAAGTAATGACTCAGTTTCTTTCCACAAATATACTACCCCATTTTTTTCGGACACATGTATTCTTCTCAAAAACCTTGATAAGACTCTAATGTTATTTCCATTATGCGACTTGCTTTTTGTCAATGCACGAAGTATTTTTCTATTTCTTTAAACCCCAGAAGTTTTACTAGAATATGTCTTGTAATTAGTCATTCTCAGTCAGTGTTCAGTATGCACTTTTAGAAAAATTTATTATGTTTTTTAAAAAAGAAACTTAGATTACACAAAGGTCAAATAAAAAGTATAGGGAATTCCCATATGTCCCCCTCCACACACCTCCCCCATTTTCCCACATCAACAACATCCTTCATTAGTGAGGTACATTCATTGCAATTGATGACCTTTTGGAACATTGCCACAAGGAGGTGATGATGGACAACTACCATACCAAGGAACCAAGAGTCTACAAGTGCCATCAAGAGAGTCCCATCCATTGGCCCCATGGGATCGCAGTCCCTCTCAATTAGAGTTGGAGTGGACATCACCATCCCAATACCCTCAGGATTGGTGAATGAACTATGGACTAAAGTAGACTTATTGATATTCTACTATAGACTTATGGTGATTCTAGCAATGGAAGAAAATATATCATTTAGGTGGAGGCAGTGGCCACTGGAGGTTCTAACGGAAGGAAGAGGGAAAAACAGGTGTAATACGGGGGCATTTTTGGGACTTGGGAATTGTCCTGAATGACACTGCAATGATAGTATGCACTTTTAATATGCAGATGTAAAGCAATTCTTCTATTTAATTTTTGGGGGCCTCTGCTTTAGTTTTGTCTTTCAGGCACTCCAGATATTCACATATTGGCTCTTCTATGCCTATCATTAGTTTTTCTTTTCTTTTTTTTTTAAGGAGGTACCAGGGGTTGAACCCAGGACCTCATACATGGGAAGCAAGCGCTCAACCACTGAGCTAGAGTAACTCCCCACCTATCAATAACTTTTGACATTTTTTCTCAAATCTTTTACAATCTTTGTTTACTTTCAATTTTTGTTTATCTTTTCAACTTCTGTTTCTTAAAAGGCATTTTTCACTGTGTTTCTTCTAGCTTACATTATGAAGAGATTTTTTCCTTTTTTTTTCATATTCTTTCTTAATTTCTCTCCCTTCAATTTTTGAGTATCTCTTATCTGACGTCCTTTCATATCTTGCTTCATTTTCTAAATGCCTTATACCTTGTTTTTTGAAAAAGTATATTACATTACATTAAGTACATCAAGATGAAGAGCGTTCTTTTCTTTTTAGTGCTGTTACTCTGCACACATTCTTTTTTTTTCCCCTATATACTTTCGCATGTCAAATGACATGAGTATTTTCTCTGTTGGTCATTTTATATGAATTTTTCCCTTAAATTTGTAGGCAGTATTGTGATTTGCAATACCTTTCCCAACCTCACAGAGCTGTCTCTCCTGTTGTTTCTGTAAAATGCTCAAAAATATAGCAGCTTATACTTCTGGATATTTCCTGGTTCTGTACTTCTCCCACTCTTAAATATGAGTCTTCATTTCACTACCTCTATTGCACCTGTCCTTTTCTATTTTCATTCTGCTTCTGATTATTGCTTTTTCCCCCTATGCTAAGGTTTGGTTCTGAAAGGGAAAAACTGCAACCATCTTGCCAAAATCTATCCATTTACTTTATTTATTTATTTATTTTTTTAAGCCTGATTTTTTTTCTTAAAGATTTATTTATTTTATTACATATCTCCCCTTCCCCCCCGCTGTGGCAACGCGCCGAGACTGGTCACTGCGCAGGCGCGGCTTTCCCCGCTTGTGGGCGGCTTCTGCTTCCATTCACCGCCGGCTTTCAGTTCGCGGGTGGCTGGCTGCGCTCCATTCGCGGGCTACCTGCCCTGCCTGTGGCGGCTTTTGCCCTGTCCGTGGCAGTTTTTTGCCCTGCCCACAGCGGCTCTGGCCCGCCCATGGCGGCTTGCCATTCTCAAGGCGGTCTGCCCTCTAGGAGAGGTCCCCAGGAACCGAACTCGGGGCCTCCCATGTGGTATGCCGGTGCCCTATCCACTGGGCTATCGAGCCGGCCCTATCCATTTACTTTAAATGTGCATGTACTTTCAGGATCAATTGGGTTTTAAGGTATTTTCAGTTATATACCTTAAAATGTAATTCATTTCTGAATTATATTTTATCTTATCTAAAAGTATTTTTAGTTTCTTATTATCAGTATTGAATTTGAAGGTAAGTGTATGTCAATTCAAATGAAATTATCAATTTTTGATGTTACACATGAACTCCACCATAACCCCACAAAGAAAATATCTAAAATATACACAGAAAAAAGAAATAAGAACTGGATCAAACTGTTTCACTACAAAAGATCAGCTAACACAAAAGTAGGCAGCAATGGAGTAAATGAAGGGTAAAATATATAAGATGTACAAGAAATAAACAAAAAATGGCTAAATAAATCATGCCTTTTCAGGAATTGCTTCAGAAGTAAATAGATTAAACACACCATCAGAAGACATATATTGGCAGAGTGGATTAAAAAAAAAAATTAGTGAACCTATGTTATTTTAAAGAGACTCAATTTAGTCCCAAAGAAAAAACCAGTTTGAAAGTTACAAGATGAATAGAAATATTCCACACGAAAAGTAACTAGAAGAGAGCTGGGTTGGCTATACCCACTTTTACCACTGCTCTTCAAAATTATACTGCAAGTTCTAGCCAGGATAATTAGGCAAGAAAAGAAAACGCATCCAAATCAGAAAGGAAGAAGTAAAACTAACACGATTCTCAGATGTGATCCTTTATATTGAAAATCCCAAAGACTCCACAAGAAAACTACTAGAGCTAATAAACAAATTCAGCAAAGTTGCAGAGTATAAGTTAAACATTTAAAAAACAGGTTTCTTTTTCCACACCAGCAAAGAACAATCTGAAACAGACATTAAAAACCAATTCCATCCAAAGTGTACAATCGATGGTATTTGGTATAATCACATATTTGTGCATTCATCACCTCAATCATTATTAAGGCATTTTCATTATTTCAATAATAATTTTAAAACCAGACAAACAAATAAGAAAATTCATCACTTCTCAATCTCTCTATACACTTTGGATGAATTGTATGCTTTATTAGTATGTATCAATAAAAATGATTTGTTTAGAAAAAAAGAACCAATTCCATTCACAATAGCATCTAAAAGAATAAAGTAGAGACTTCCGGGAAGATGGTGGACTAGTAAGACACAGGAATCTCTTCTCCTCCAGAAAAATAGCTAGAGGACAGGCTGAAACTACCCTGAAAAAGATCTGCTAGGGTTTAAGACAGAAGGCAAAGGCTAGACACCACCCAGAGGAGACGGGGACAAAGGAGGGAAATTGAGACCACAGAACAGTGAGTTGAACCCTCCCCCACACTAGAGACACTTTAGAATTCTCAGGCCTCCAGGCCTGCAACTACAGACAAAGGGGGCTCCAGGGAAATACCACTCCAGGAAAGGGGAGATGGTGGGACACATCCTAAGGTGGACTCAGCTTCTGAAAAACAAATTTGGTATGCTGTGTCCCACAAGCCCTTCCAGGCCGGGTGGTGCTGTGCCATTGTTTGTCTTGGAGCCTGCAAGGGGTTAAAGACATACAACCCTCCCAATCTCCTCCTCTACTAACAGGGACTGATTGTTGAGGGCTAAGAGGAAAGTGGAAATATTTCGTTGGGGGGGAAAAGGGAGGGGGTTGCCAGAGAAGGCTGGAGAACTGTCTCAGAGAAAGTTTGAATTACATGGCTCCTAGCCTCCAGACAGGAAGCTGTATCACATTGATCTGGTCTGTGTTACAACAAATACACTCGGACCAGGCATTGAACTGAGAGCTGCCAAAGAGCGCCATCTCCTGGCAGACGAAGGAAGTGCACGCAAGAAAATTAAAAATAAGTAGGAGAGGCCTTTTCCAGCCTCTATAGCCTCCCTGCCCAAGGCCCTAGGAAGCGACTCTACAACCAATACTGGGTCCAGTGCCCAGGTCTGAGCAGCCAGCAGGACAATCCTAACAATCCAGGCCGCGCCAAAAATCAAAGAGCTGTGGTAACCCACAACCTTCTGCCACCAAATCCCTACAAAAGAGAAAGATATTGAGCATCTGAGTAAATTACATATTAATTAGATACCTAGATAACAGCGAAAAATTATGAGCCATACTAAGAAAATAGAAGACATGACCCAAGAAAAGGAATACATCAAAGCCCCAGAAGAGATGCAGGATTTGAGAGAACTAATCAGTGAGATGCGCACAAATTTCCAAAATCAAATTAATGAGTTGAAAGACTATTGTTAAAAAGATAAATGACATCAAGAAGACACTGAGCGAATGCAAAGAAGAATCTGAAATACTGAACAGAAAGGTAACAATTCATGGGAATGAAAGACACAATAGGTGAGATCAAAAACACATTTGAGGCATACAACAGCAGACTCGGAATGATAGAAGAAAGAAGCGATACAGAAGACAGAACAGCTAAAATTGAAGAGAGAAAAGAATAGAAAAAATTGAGCAGGGGCTCAGAGAGTTGAATGACAACACAAAACCAACAACATACCTATCATGGGAGTTCCAGAAGGAGAAGAGAAGGGAAAAGGGGCAGAAAGAGTATTTGAGGAAATAATGGCTGAAAATTTCCCAACTCTCATGAAAGAAATGAACTTATGTCCAAGAAGCACAACGTACCTCAATCAGAATAAAGCCAAATAGACCTACTCCAAGACACATACTACTCAGAATGTCAAATGTCAAAGATAAAAAGAAAATTCTCAGAGCAACAAAAAGCAAACAATTACATACAAGTGACATCCAGTAAGACTTCGTGCAGATTTCTGTTCATAAACCATGGAGGAGAGAAGACAGTGGTATGATAAAATTAGGAAACTAAAAGAGAAAAACTGCCCGCCAACTTCTTTATCCAGCAAAACTGCCCTTCAAATATGAAGGCAAGTATAAAATATTCACCAACAAACAAATTAAGAGAGTTTGCAAAAAAGAATCCACCTTTCAGGAAATATTAAAGGAAGCCTTAGAACCTGAAAGAAAAAGACAGGAGAGAGAGGCCTGGAGGAGAGTATAGAAGAAAGAAAAGCAGAGAGGATAACCAAAAGGGTAAAAAGACAGACAAAAATAAGATGACATATGAAAACCAAAGAATAAACTGGAGGAAGTAAATAGTGCATTTACAGTAATATCATTTAATGTCAATTGATTAAACTCCCCAGTCAAAAGATACAGGCTGATAGAATGGATTAAAAAACATGAGTCATCCATATGCTGCTTACAAGAAACTTACCTTAGACCCAGGTATACAAACCACCTGAAAGTGAAAGGTTGGAAAAAGGTATTCCATGCGAATAGTAACCAAAAAAGAGCAGGGGAAGCTATACTAGTATCAGACAAAACAGACTTTAAATGCAAAAAAGTTATAAAGGATACAGAAAGGCAATATTTATTAATAAAAGGGACGATCCATCAGGAAGACATAACAGTCATAAATACCTACATACCTAACACCAGGGTGTCCCATAATACATGAGACAAACTGGCAAAACTGAACGGAGAAATAGACATTTCTACAATAATAGTTAGAGACTTCAACATACCACTCCCATCATTAGATATAACAACTAGACAAGAAGATCAATAGGAAACAGAGAATTTGAACAATATGATAAACAGCTTAGACCTAACAGACATATACAGAACACTGCATCCAAACTCAGTGGGTTATACATTCTTCTCAACTGCCCATGGATCTTTCTCCAGGATAGACCACATGTTAGGTCACAATGCAGCTCTCAATAAATATAAAAAGATTGATATTATACAAAGTACCTTCTCGGATCCTAATAGAATGTAACTGGAAATCAATAATAGACAGGAAAAAAGTAAATTTGCAAATGTGTGGAGCCTGAACAAAACACTCTTAAATAATCAGTGGGTCAAAGAAGAAATTACAAGTGAAATCAGTAAATATATTGAGACAAATGAACACAAGAACACAACCTATCAAAACATGGGATACAGCAAAGGCAGTCTTGAGAGGGAAATTTATAGCCCTAAATGCCTATATTAAAAAAGAAGAGGGAACCAGCTGTGGCTCAATTGGTTGGGCTCTGGTTTACCACATGGGAGGCCTCGGGTTCAGTTCCCGGGGCCTCCTGGGGAAGGCAAGCCGCCACGTGGTGAGCTGACGCAGCCGGGGGAGACAAGCAGACACAGAGAAATGCAAAGCAAATGAACACAGCGAGCACAAGCAGCAAGGGGGGGATATATAAATAAATAAAATAAATCTTTAAAAAAAAAAAGAGCTAACCTCAAAGAT
>PVKH010033043.1:0-12072 GCA_004027955.1 Chaetophractus vellerosus | reverse complement strand
TTGTGGTAGGCGGTAGTTTCTTAAACTTACACCCAAAGCATGAGCAGCAAAAGAAAAAAAAGATAAACGGGACCTCCTCAAAATTAAACACTTTTGCACTTCAAAGGACTTTATCAAAAGGGTGAAAAGACAGCTTACTCAATGGGAGAAAATATTTGGCAATCATCTATCTGATAAGGGTTTAATATCCATGATATACAAAGAGGTCCTACAAATCAACAGTAAAAAGACAACTACCTGATTAAAAAATGGGCAAAATACTTGAAAAAACAATTGTTCAAAGAAGAAATACCAATGGCCAAGAAACACATGAAAACATTTTCAACATCACTAGTCATTAGGGAAATGCAAAACAAAACTACAATGCGATATCATTTCACACCTATTAGACTGGCCACTATTAAAAGGTTGGAAAACTGTAAATGTTGGAGAAGATGAAGAGAGATAGGAACACTTATTCACTCTTGGTGGGAATGTAAAATGGTACAGCCATTGTGGAAAATTTGTTTGGCATTTCCTCAAAAAGTTAAGTATAGAATTACCATATGACTCAGCAATCTCACTTCTAGGTACACACCCCAAAGAATTGAAAGCAGGGATTCGAACAGATATTTGCACACCAACGTTCTGTGTTATTCACAATAGCCAAAATGTAGAAGCAACACAAATGCCCATCAGTGGATGATAAACAAAATGTGGCAGACACATAAAATGTAATATTATTTATCCATAAAAAAGAAATAAAGACTGATACATGCTACAACATGCACGAACCTTGAAAACTTCTTGTTCAGTGAAATAAGACAGACACAAAAGGAAACGATTGCATGATCTCAGATGACAAAGTTACAAAATGCAAATCCATACAGTCAGAAATTAGAACACAAGGGGTAGGGGTGGGAAAGGGGAAGTGGGGAGTCAACACTAAATTGGTACAGAGTTTCTGCTTAGGGTGCAGGAAGAGTTTTAGTAATAGATGATGTTGATGGTAGCAAAACATTGCTAACGTAAGCAACACCACTGAATTGTATACTCGAAAGTGGCTAAAATGAGAAATTGCAACAAGTTTATATGTTACCACAATAAAATAAAAAATAGAAACCAAACAAACAAAAAAGAAACACCAATGGTGGGCCTGGCATGTTACAGACATTTGCATCCCAGAAGGGAGAAACTGGAAGGAAAACAGGGATCCTGAGCCCAAGCAAATCCTAAACCCATCAGGGCAAACTCCATTAGATTCCAAAGTCAGAGAGTAACCTGTGGGTTGATGCTTTGTCCTCCTGGCCTGCTGGAGCGGGAGCTCCACCCTTTCCAAATGCTGTGGTAGCTGCCATGCTTTTCCCACCCTCTCCCGGTACCAGGGCGGTGGCCAGGCTCTACCCCAACACTTAGGCATCGGTCCCACCCCCACCCTCTGGTCCCTGGGGTGGCAGCCTCACTCTCCCTCAACACTGAGACAGAAGGTCCACCCCCTCCAATTGCTGGGAGGTGGGAGGAGGCTATCCTGCTGGCCTGACGAGAGCTTTTCCATCTAGATGTCTTCTTCCAAGTTTCTGTGCTTCCAGCCACTGCTCCTGGCTCACCGTAGCAACGTCAAAGATCCTTTTATAAATGGCTTCACATCCACAGGAATGTGGGTTGAGGCTTGAACATGTCTTTTGTGGGGTGCATGATTCTATCGCCAACACTGTGGATATACCACGCTGTGTCTATCCATTCATCAGTTGATGGACATTTGTGTTATTTTCACCTTTTGGCTACTCAAGTACAAGTTTTTGTTTGAGAACCTGTTTTCGGTTCTTTTGGGTGTATACCTCGGAGTGACATTGCCCATTTGTCTTTTTATGCAATGTGCTTAGTAAGCAGGGGACTTAATCTGTGTTATCGGTAATACTCTGTGATTTCCTTCCTCCATTCAAGTGGAGTTTGTCGGGAGGCTGCTCTCCAGCAGGTCAAAAGCTGTGAGGTGTGAATGGACTTGCCATATTTGAGGACCAGCAGGCATCAGGACAGGGCATTTCCACCCTCAAGTTAGACGAGTGGAAGTGATGCCAAGGGCTTAGTGGAGTTTCCAAGAGTGACTGGTCTCTTGAGTCTTCCAGGGTTACAGAGTTGAATTGGGTTCAAATCCTCACCCCACTGCCAATCATCCTAACCACTACCTCCTCTGAGCCTCCGTTTCCTCATCTGTGAAATAGGAATGATATCAGTGTCTACAAAGTAGAGTTGTCATAAGGAGGAAAGAAGATTAGCATGCTGCTGGCATAACATAAGTTCAAAAAATGATAGCTAGTATTAATCCTCCTTCTATTTCCCTTTTTCCTTTCAACAAATACTTCCATTTATTGAGTGCCTACAATTTGCCAGTGAGTATACTAAGCACGTTCTCATGCATGATTTCCTTTACTCTTCACACGGCCATGTGAGCAGTGGAGCAGCACAGATTCAAAGGACTTGTTTGAGCGTGTGCAGCCACTAAGACAGCTGGGATTTGAGCTCGGCACTTTTTTTTTTTAAAGATTTATTTTTTATTTATTACATGTCCCCCAACCCCCGCCCCGCCTGCTCTTGCCGTGTGTCCATTCCTGGGTTCCTCTCTGTCCGCCTTGTCTTCCCCCGTTGTGGCAACGCGCTGAGACCGGTCACCGCGCAGGCGGCTTTGCCCCGCTTGTGGGCCGCTTCTGCTTCCATTCATGGCCGGCTCCGCTTCAGTTCGCGGGTGGCTGCCTGCGCTCCATTCGTGGGCGACCTGCCCTGCCCGTGGCGGCTTTGCCCTGTCCGTGGCAGCCTTTTGCCCTGTCCACGGCGGCTCCGCCCACCCACGGCGGCTTGCCCTTCTCAAGGCAGTCTGCCCGCCTGGAGACATCCCTGGGAACCGAACCCAGGGCCTCCCATGTGGTACACCGGCGCCCTATCCACTGGGCTATACGGCTGGCCCCTGAGCTCGGCACTTTGAAGCCAGAACCTGCCTTCCCTCTGCCCATGTCACCCTTCCAGGGCTGTGGTAGTGGGGGTTACCCTCATTTTCCAGGTCTCCTCTGGCTCCCCAAATACCTGCTAACCGGCCACCTGGGTCGCACAGAACAGCAGTTATGGGCCACAGAATGGTGAGTGGGGGACGGGGTGAAAGCCTTGAATTCCTTTACTGATTTAATCAGAGGATTCTATGAGGAAAATGAGTTTTCAAAAATCACATGGATGCTGACATGGTACAGAGAGCTACTGAGAAGACAAAGCTCTAAGGACAGAGGGTGATCAGGACAGGGGTGGCCTTGATTGTATTTATTTGAGAAGCAGAGAGTAGACAGGGCAACAAGAGGAGTAACATGATTCAGAGCTTTGAATGGTGTAAAGGATCCTTCTTCAATTCAAGGCACCAAGAGAAGCTGCGGAGCCTTAAAAGGGAGGGTTCGTGTGGCCAGAGCTATGGGTGCAGCACTGGCCTTGGGTGGTGGACTTCAGGGAGGCAGCATAGGGCAATGGAAGGGGAAAGGGCTGGAAATCCATAACTCTGGGTTCTGGTCCTCATTCTATTATTGTCTGGCTGTGTGACCTGAGGCAAGGCTCTTCACCTCTCTGGGTTTTTTCCCTCAACTAGCAAAGGTAGTTATCGAAGTGGTCAAATTCTGTGGCTCTATACTTTGCATTTGAATTCCAGTCCTAATTACTAGCTGTACAGCCTCCAGGTAGTTATGTGCCCTCTCCAAGCCTCACTTTCTTCCATTTGTATGCTGGTGATTATTTTGAGGAATAAGCAATGATGATCTGCATACAAAGAACTTATTACGGTGCCCAGGCCAGAGCAAGCAGTCAGACATGTTGGTTACAACTTATTATAATGATTATAGTTATTGGTCACTTCCTGGACCCTATGAGATCCTTGATATTATATGCAGTCGTATGTGGTGTTGGTGTGTGCACACTTTTCTGGGGAAACTTACTGGTTCCCATAAGCCAAGTTTTAACACTTCTTCACCAGGGTCCCTTCAGCTCGGCGATTCTAAGTTTTGAGTGGAGACAGTCTGTGTTGTATGTGTTTGAGACAGGAAGGTTGGTGGGAAGTACTTGTTAGACCTCTATCTGCCTATGGTATCATCCAGATTTGGATCATGTTGAGCTAGTGATAGAAAGAATAGGATGACCTGGGGATACCATGAATGAAGATGTTGTAGCAACTGATTCTGGACCAGTCATGTAATGTCGTGGGAAAGAATAAATCTAGACTCCCCTGCAGTCCGTGTGCTTGAGGGTTAGCGATAGCAGATGATGCCAAGGATGGACCACTGATGTGGAGGATGGACCGATGATGTGGAGGATGGACCAGTGATGTGAAGGATGGACCAGTGATGGAGGATGGACCGGCGATGTGGAGGATGGACCAGTGATGGAGGATGGACCGATGAAGCAGACCATTAACTGGTGGTGCAGAAGATGGGATCTGTAACCTCCCCTTCTCTACCGAATGGCACCACATACTTTAAATTTTTTAAAAGAAGATTCTCTTTTTATTGGAAATCTACCTTTTCAGTTTTTGTATTGATTTTGTTTCCCATTCCATTTGCTTTGAACTCCCAGGATAAATTTTATGACAAACAGAAAACGAGCTGATGGAAGTCCACAGTGTTGAATAAAGTGAAAATATTTTCTGAGATCTAAGAAGAAATGGTTTGGACAGATTTTTTTAATGTAAAATAGCAGCCCATAATGTAATTGTTACATTTATCATTACAGCTTTGTTATTTTGTTTTACTTTTTTTTAAGCAAGGAAAGTAGTTTTCAAATACTCTTCATTAGGTGTTCCCTCCATCTATATGCAGATGCTTCTGCCTAATGGGCTTTCTGTAGTTTTAGTTGGCTCAGAAGCCCTGCAAAGTGTCCAGAGACAAGAAAAATCATTGATTCCCCAGTTCTGCTGGAGGGTCTATGATGTGGCCCCCTTACATCAGGTGCAGCCGTGGGACCACGGCCTTGGCATTCATCCTCATGGATCATCAAAGCAACCTGTGGGAAGGGGAGAGGACAAGGGGACTTCTAAGAGAAGGAAGACTATAACTTGACAGTGAGGGCAGGGGATTTCAGAAATTGAAAGATTAAATAAACTCAGTAAACACCCATTATTTTCCAGGCAAGCCAGTGTAAGGTTAGTATTCCAAGGATCACAGAGCCTGATTTATTCTGTTTGAATGAGGGTAGTACTAGCCAAGAAGATGCTGGTCGAACTGGGAGTGGCCCACAGAGGGGAGGTTAAAGGAACTGACTTTATTAATTTCTTTTTCTTTTAAAAAATTTTTTATTGTGGTTATACATATACAACAATTTTTCCCATTTTAACCATTTCCATGTCTGCGATAGACATTAATTGCATTCACAATATCGTGCTACCATCATCACCATCCCAAACTTTTTCATCACCCCAAATATGAATGCCACACCCATAAAGCAATAACTCTTCACCCCTTCCTGCCCCCTGGGAACCTGTAATCTACTCTTTGTCTCTGTGAATTTGCTTATTCTAGGTACTTCACATAAATGAAACTTCTCATTACAGTTCTCATTCTCAACTTATGGTCTGACCTTGAGAAGAATTTCTCCCTGGAAATCTCCAGGTCTTAGGATAAGAGGCCTTTGAGGAACTGATGAAGAAAACCCCAACGGTCCTTAAGCAAAGAAATCAGAGAAACCAGAGTCTTGAGGAGGAAGGGAGCTTAGAATCTATCTAGAACAGCCTTACCCAAGGTGAATACCATGGGACACTCGTTCCTCAAGATGCTCAAAAACAAAATGATTCCGTTTTCCAAAAAGTTGGAAAAATGTCTCATGCATTATTGCTCTTTTAGAATGTCATCATGTACATTAGGACATTAAAGGATCTGAAAAGTGATGGGGGTCCGGTTTTGGTTCCTGATGCCTCCTGGAGAAGACAAGCAAGAGAGTGAGCTGACGTGACGGGCTGGCATGGTGAGCTGATGCAACAAGAGAAACACGGAGGAAAACATATTGAGAGACACAACAAAGCAGGGAGCAGAGGTGGCTTAAGTGATTAGGCACCCCCCTTCCACATAGGAGGTCCCAGGTTCAGTTCCCAGTGCCTCCTAAAAAATAAGGAAGACTAGCACACAACAAACAGACAAATGCAAAACGATGAGAGGGTGGAGAGAAATAAAAAAATAAATGTTAAAAAAATTGTAATAGCCACTATTATTTACAGTCTACTCTATGCCATGTACTTCTTGTTACCTCCTTCCATCTTCAAAGCAACGCTATATCATTATCATAGTATATAACATTATATATTTTAAACATGTGTGTACATAAAATATATACATATTAATATATAACATTTAACAAATGAGAAAACTGGAGCTTAGAATGGATAAATAACTTTTCAAAGGCCACACAGCTGGTCACAACATGTTTTGAATGCAGGCTTTTACCCATTGGTCTATACTGCTTTCAATCTAGTCCAGATCCCATCTAATGCTTGACTATTCTCATGCAGAGAAGTGAAGGAACTGATTTTAAAAAATATATGTACTTATTAGAGAAGTTGTGAACTTACAAAACAATCATGCAAATGTGCAGAATTCCCATACAACACCCTGACACCAACACATTACATTGTTATGGAATATTATGGATATTATAATATCATCAGACCATTACCACTAACTATGGTCTATAGTGTACATTTGGTATATTTTTCCATACCCCCCTATTGTTAACACAGTACTTCTTTGACATATATGCAAAAATATTACAATATTGCTGTTGACTATAGTCTATAGGTTACGTTAATTGTATTTTTCCCATGCATCTCCATAGTCTTACCACCTTGTAATAGTGATGTACATTTGTTCTAGTTCATAGAAGAACATTCTTGTATTTGTACTATTATCCACAATTCTCATTCACCTCCGGGTTCACTATGTTATACAGTTCCTAGATTATTCTCTAGCTTTCTTTCAATTGACATTTACATCCCTAGACTACCCCTTTCAGCGACAATCCCATTTATAAACCAGATGTGTTAGTTACACTGAGCATAATGTGTTACCATTAACGCTATCCATTTTCATACTTTTACAGTCAAATGAATGAAAACTTCTACATACATCAAGGATCTGTACCCCTTCTCAGTCCTCATCCTATATCCTAGTAACATATACTCTAGGTTTTAACTCCATGTGATTATTCTTTGTATTTAGTTCATATTAGTGAGACCATGCAATATTTGTCCACTTGTGTCTGGCTTACTTCACTTAGCATAATGTCTTCAAGATTCATCCATGTTATCATATGTGTCCCAATTTCATTTCTTCTTACTGCAGCATAGTATTCCATTGTATGTATATATCACATTTTGTTTATCCATCCATTGGTTGATGGACACTTGGGTTGTTTCCATCTTTTGGCAATTGTGAAGGAACTGACTTTCAATGTGCACCTACTGTGTATAGGGTCACGTACCCCAAAAGAACCCCATGAAGTGAGGGCTATTATTCACATTTGATAGATGAGGAAACTGAAGTTCAAGGCAACTAGGAAAAATTTAAATTAAAAAAAAGGGCAGAAGTTATAAATAAGCAATCAACAAAAGAAAAATCATTCTTGGCCAATGGACTTTTTTTTTTTTTTAAAGATCTTGAGCTCACCTGTAATGGAAGAAACGTAAACGGAAATGAAATATAATCTCACCCATTGTTGTGGTAAAGATTTAACTTTCCCCCCCAATGGCGTGGGCAGAGAGGGTGAACATTCAGCACACATGCTGCTATTCTCTCCAGAGCCCAGTGCAGGCATTGCTACTATCAAGGCATCTGCCCACTGAACCCCAGTGAGACCAACAATTAGATCTGGCACATATTTCAAGACTTACTTGCCACCCAGGAGAAGAGAATATTGTAATTCAATACTAATGAGAGTGTACAAATATACACTCAAGCGATAGGCTATAGTTAGCAGTAATATTTTGACGATGCTCTTTCATGGTTTGTAACAAATGTTTCACAACAATGCAAGGTGTTGATGGTGGGAAGATGTATAGGGACCTTGTATGATCATCTGCATGCTTGTTTTGTAAATTCACATTCACTATACATTTATTGTTTATGTGTGTTCATGTATGAATGATATACCTCAATAACATTTTATTTAAAAAAAACAAAAATATTAATCAGAGTGTAAAACTAAATAATATATCAATTAAAGTTTTGACATTTTGGCATTGAGGCATCTTGAACAATATCAATTAAATTGGTAAAATGTGGCTGATGAAAATTGCTAGTTATCCCCCAGTATCCCTCCTCCTCTTTTCATAATAAGAGAATTTTATCTGGACATACGATGACTCAGAATAAAGACTACATGTCCCAACATTCCTTATGGTTGAGTATATGTCATGTGACTAACTTCTGGCCAATGGGATGCAAGAAAAAAATGTCACATGACAACTTTAGAGACCTTTCCTTAAGAGGCAACTGGCACACACCATTTAAACCTTCTTCTGTCCTTCCTCACTCTCATTGTTTGGAACATGGATGTGATGGCGAGAGCTCTGCTTTGCATGAAGAGGATGAAGGGCACCCTCCAGACTGACAGAACTGGGAGTGGGAGGAGCGCTGAGAATTTTGTGGACAGAGCTGCCATGCCCTGGATTGTCTACCTCAGCACTTTTTTAGTGAGAGAAAAAAATGTCTATCTTGTTTAACTCCAGTTATTTTGAGGTTTCTGTCACTCTCAGCAAAAGTTAAAATCTAATTGATACAATGTATACTTTTTGACCAAGCAAGCTGAAGAAAATGATAGGACAGATGTAGAAATGTATTTTAGGATATAACAGATCAACTACTTTATAGATCTTAATGGGTGTATAACCCACTTTCACCACTGGGTGGATTACTTAGAGAATAACACCTTATATAAGAATCACTTTTGTTCTTAAAGAGATGGGGGTTCTGTAGAAATGAACTAGAGAGCTGGAAATTAAAACTTTATGAAGTATAAATGTGGGAATCATTGTCATGATGGCATGATGTAGAGCCAGGCTTTGAAATCAGACAGATCCTCTCTGTCACAAACCAGCTGCAGGATCCTGAGAAGGTTCCTTACCCACACACAGGGGTGGGTTCTTTCAGGGAGAAGTGGGGGTGATGGAACCTGCTTTGAGAGATACTATGAGCATGAGAGTTTATATATGTGATGACTTATGTGGGATAAGTAAGAGATTTCCACAATATTTGAAAATATCTCATAAACTAAGTTTCAAATCAACTAGTGAATGATATGCTCACATCTAAAAAAATGGATGATGCATTGTATTGGTATTGGTGTTGGTATTGATTGGTATTGCTCTAGAGCAGTGGTTCTCAATCAGAGGTGATTGTGCTCCCCAAGATATCTGGAGACATTTTTTTGTTGTCATAGCAGTGGAAGTGGGAGAGAACACTACTGCCATCTAGTAGGAAGAGGCCAGGAATGTCAATAAACCCTCCAAAAAAAGATTCATCTGGTCCAAAATGTCAGTCGTGCTGAAGTGAGGTTGAGAAACCCTGTTCTAGAAATAGATTGTTAGGACTCTAGGGTTGATAAAGATGTAATTGGATATCCCATCTTTCCAGACTCTCATGCCCAAACTCTGGGATTCATCCTTGACTCCCTTCCTTCCTTCCTTTCCTTCCTTCCTCCCTTTCTCCCTCCCTCCCTCCTTTGTATTCACTCAACACTAAATCACTCAACACTAAATCCTGTTGGTTCTACCTTCAAAATATATACAGAATCTGAACAATCTGAAATACCTCCTCCACCATCACTCTGATCCAAGCCACGACTGTCTCTCACCTGGATTATTGCCCATAGCCTTTGAACAGCTCTTCCTGCTTTTGTTCTTGGCCACCTAGAGTCTGTTCTCAGCACAGCAGGGAGAGTGATCTTGTTTAAGACAAGAGCCTGTCTCTCCTCTGCTCAAATCCCCCAACACCCTTTCCAGCTCACTCAGAAGAAAAAGCCAAATTCCTTATTATGGCCTACAAGACCCTAAGTGTCCTGATCTGCCTCCAGCCTTTCCTCAATGACCTTATATCTAACTTCCCTTCCTTCTCTTGCTCAGGCCGGCTCCATGCCATTCTGACCTCCCTGCTGCCCACTGAGTAGACCAGGCATGCAAAGGCCATGGAGACTTTGCACTGTCCTCTCTATCCCCAGATAACTACATGGTTCACTCCTTCACTTCATTCACTTCTTTGCTAAAATTTCATCTTTGCTGACATTGTGTTCAAAATCAAACCCTCCACATCCACCCTTATCCTGCATTCTCCATCTACCTCCCCTGATCTATTTTCCTCCATCTAACATTTACTCATCATCTAGGACACTATATATTTTATTTATTTATTTTGGTTACTGTCTTTCTCCCAGCATCCTCCTAAGGCAGGGATTTTTGTCGGTTTCCTTCACTGCTACATTCCTACATCAGCGCTTAGTATGTACTGGGTGCTTAAAGTAACATCTGGCAAATGAATTAATAATATAGGAATTATTTTTAAGGAAGGAGAAAGTAGCTAAAAAAGTAGAGTTGTCCTACGACAAAGTACCTAGAAATGCTCCTAAGCTACTTTGGAAAATCTAATAGAACTGACCATACCTTCTTATATATTTTTTATTGTTGTTAGGTGTAGATATTCCCAGACTTGCTCAGTTTGCACCTTTTTAAAAAAAGAACTTCATAATTTTCTCGGCCTTAGACATTTAATCTAAGAAACTGGAAAAAGAAGTATGCTGTTAGGTCAATGGTTTAAATCTGCTGTGAATAAACACTTCACTTGTCAGGTAAGTTAGCTACTTGAAATGGAATCTTTATCCCTAACTTACTCAATACTGCCTTCTGAATATGAACAAAGTGACTGACAATCTTTAAAGAACTTTATTTTAGGTGTGTTTGAAATTTGATGTAGAGTCATTCTTCTGGTTAAAGTTAGTTTTCCAAAGTGTGGGAAAAATAAGGTTTTTTTTTTTTGTTTTTTTGTTTTTTTTTTTTTAACCAGCTGAGTGAATTGTACATGCCAGGTACTGGGCTAGGGCTGGGCCTGGAGCAGCAGGGTCAAATAAAGATATGTCCAACTGGCTTCTTTTTTAAATATCTGATGAACATAACATCCTATGCAAAGGAAAAATTAGCTTCAAACAAATTATTCCAGATGTTATTTGTTTTGGGGGCTTAGATAATCCTGGACATTGATTTAGTGCTTTATAATTTACCAGCACTTTTACTTTCACATACACTATCTCCTGATCCTTCAACAACCCATGGGATGGCAGGACTGGCAGGATAAAGTCAGGGTCCAGGTGCTCTTCACCTTCTGGGATTGCTTGCCAATGACTTTGTCCTACAGGAGGCAGTATGCATTGGCCAGAGTTTGAAGACCTGTTCTCTAGCCTGGAGTCCTGGCTAATCAGCTGTCTCACATGTAAAACAAACACAATTAAGGCCACTCGTCTTTTGTGACTATGATTTAATTTGTTTATACAGGGCATATTTATTTTCTATTTCATTGTGAACCTCTGGAGGGCAGGAACCAAATCTTACTAAATTTTGTTTGATATCCTCCACCCACGGCTCCCCACGCTCGGCTCTGTAACTTGCCTGGAACAGGCATTCATAAACGTTGAATTGCCTTAAATTCTGTTCACAGGAAGAGGCAGTGATGGCTGAGATGGAGCCTGGAGCACAGAAGAAAAGAAGGATTTATTTATTAGCCTTCCATGCCTCCAGCCTGTTCCTTTCCATTTAAGTCCCAAATTGCTCAGGTTTTAAGTAACCTTACATGTGGGCGATTAGCACTTTTTGAAATGCTTTCCCATTCTCACCTTATTTGAGTCTCAGAGGACCCGATTAACTAGTGATCAACCCTATGTCCCTTTTACGGGAAACTGAGAAGACACACTGGTCTAATCTGCTCAGGGTCACATTTACACGGCATTTCCAGCCAGCTAATGGCCTCAGTAAATGCCGCCTATAGGCGTTCAAGGTAGAGTCATGTTTTACGTCATTTTCTCTAACATGGATACAAAAGT
>PVKH010033042.1:0-12069 GCA_004027955.1 Chaetophractus vellerosus | reverse complement strand
CTTTCCAAGCTCACATTGGGGGAGGGAGCTATGAGATGGGGACTTGCTGAGCTTGAGTTTGATGTAACCTGGTTAAGTCAAGAGCTTTGCAAGGTGGTCTTGGCTGTGTTGTGAGACAGAAGCAAGGTTAAAACAATCTCTTATTTTATTAAATAGCTTTATTGAGATAATATTCACCTAGTTGAAGTGTATAATTCAATGGCTTTTAGTATATTCACAGAGTTGTACATCCATCACCACAAACAATTTTAGAATATTTTTATTAAACCCCAAAAGAAACCCTGTACTACTTATCTGTCACCCCCACAATTCCTCACCTCCACACCCAACCTAAACAACAACTACTCTACTTTCTTTATCTATAGATCTTATTTCATAAAAATGGACGCATACAATATGTGGCCTTTTGTGTCTGATTTTTTCCACTTAGCATGTTTTCAAAGTTCATCCATGTCATAGACAGTATCAGTATTTCATTTCTTTTCATGGCCGATAACATTCCATTGTACGGATATACCACACTATATTCATCCATTAATCAATTGATGGACATTTGGATTGTTTCCACTTTTTGGCTATTATGAATAATCCTGCTATGAAAATTCATGTACAAGTTTTTATGTAGACATATGTTTCCATTTCTCTAGGCTGTATATTTAGGAATGAAATTACATATGGTAACTCTGTTTTTAAGGATTTGAAGAATTGCCAGACTGTTTTCCAAAGTGACTGCATCACCATTTTACATTCCCAGTAGCACTGTAGGAGGGTTCGGTTTCTCCACATTCTTGCCAATACTTGTTATAGTCCATCTTTTTTATTATAGCCATCCTGTTGGATGTGAAGTGCTATCTCACCATGGATTTGGTTTGCATTTCCCTTATGGTTAATGATGTTGAACATCTTTTCACGAGCTTATTAGCCGTTTGTATGTCTTCTTTGGAGAGCTCCTATGCAGCAGTTTTTCTAATCTACTTCAGTTTCTCCTATCCTGAGGAAACGTACTGCAACAGAAAACGTCATTACTAGCTTAATTTGCCTTGTTACAATATACAACTTCCAGCAAAAACATGAAAACAGATTTGTTAAGTGCATGAATCAGCCAGTGATTATATGCATTATCAAAGCATTGACTTTAAAATCCCTCAAATAGAGAGCTCGAAGTCCATTTCAAGTGGACTTCTATGAGGTCTAATAAATTTACCTTATCAAAAGGCCCCATAATCCTCAAGTCATTCTTCACAGGCCTATTCCTCAGGACAGACTATCAGGAAACATTCAGAAGAAAGAGATCACACTATGTGGCTCAGAGTTTTTCAAAATCCAAATAGGGTAACCAAGTATCATGGCTTGCCTAAGACTGTCTGGTTTTACAACTGAAAGTCTTACATCCCAGGACAACCCTCTGTTCCAGTCAAGTTGAAATGGTTAGTCACCCCAGAGCAATGCTCATTCTCCCAGTTATGTAGGTGACAGAGGAACACAGTAAAGAGCAGTGGCTTGACATTTAGGACTTGCAGATAGCATGGGTTTGAATTCTGGCCCTACTACTCATTTACTGGCTTGTGAATTTAGGCAAATTCCTTCACCCCGTGAGCCTCAGTGCAGTTCAGATGAGACACAGTGGGGTCCTACTTAGAGTGGATTAAGTTCAAAAGTCAGCACCTAAGGGTGAAATTCATATATAGGCAACGGTAACCTTGAGAAATTTTCAAAACAAAATCAGGTACAGTTCCAAATACATGGTTTGGTATGGTCAACATGGAAGATAACTGTGGTGGTTTGGAGGTGTATGTACTCCAGAAAAACATGTTCTTAAACTTAATCTGTTCCTGTGTGAACCCATTGTAAGCAGGACCTTTTGATGAGGTCACTTCGTGTGGCCCACTTCAATCAGGATGGGTCTTAATCCTATTACTGGAGTCCTTTATAAGCTGAAGAAATTCAGACATTGAGAAAGCCACAGAGGGAACAGCCATGAGCTGGACATCAATGGAACCCAGAAGAGAAGGGAGAGACCAGGACCCGCCACGTGCCTTGCCACATGACAGGCTAAAGGACCAAGGATGTTGGGAAGTGGCTGTGGATCAGGCAACTGGGCTCCTGCCTACCACATGGGAGGTCACTGGTTTGGATCCCGGTGCCTCCTAAAGAAGACAGTGAGATGACACAACAAGAGATGCAGGGAGAAAAAACATAACAAGAGACACAACAAAGCAGGAAGCAGAGGTGGCTCAAGAGATTAGGCACCTCCCTCCCACATTAGAGGTCCCAGGTTCCGCTCCTGGTGCCTCCTAAACAAGGAAGATGAACAGTCACAACAAATGCAAACAACAAGGGGTTGGGGAGAAATAAATAAAATAAATCTTAAAAAAAAAAAAGGACCAAGGATGGCCAGCATCCAGCCCCAGAACGTCACAGTCTTTGGGGAGAAAGCATCACCTTGATAATGCCTTTTTCCTAACCATGAGCCACTAAATTCCCATTGTTTAAGTCGGCGCAATGCATGGTATTTGCTTGAGCAGCCAAGGAAACTAGAACAATAACTTTACCAGGTTTTCTAATTCTTCACTCATTACCCTCCAAGAATTCCTCGCTTTCTTCTATCACCACTCTCATGGTTGTCCCCAGGAACGACAGTTGCACTATTTTGGTGAACAACTAGCAATCCCTTATAGTCATTCACACTCTTTCCAAAGGTTTCAGTAGACAAGCGTTGCTGGCTGCAGGCATGACTTCACCCACTGTCTGGGTACCTCCTCATTGGGTAGACTAGCAGGGACACTCTGGCATTATTTGATTCTCTCTCTTCTTGCAAAGGACACTAGTAGGACTCTTGAAAATTAAATGTGTATATGAATATGACTGTGCATTATATAAACCACTTAGCAAAGAGCTGAATAGCCCTCAGGAGAAAGACCCTAAGGAGATGTCTAAGAAGAGGTCAAAATCCCCTCAAAACTAAACTCCTTTTGTGATTGAGGTCGCTGCTGCCAAGCTTCTTTTCCCAAGAGAAGAGAAGTATGCTACAAGTTCAAAGCCCGATTTATAACTCTGGAAGCGGTCTCATTTTGGTGACTCTCCCATAGTCACTGTTCTGGAAGCCTGCCCAGATCCACCCCAGCTATTCTATCACTTGATAGACAAATCATGACTAGCATGCCAGAGGTCAGCTCAGTGCCCAGGGGAGCAATTCAGTTTAATCTGACTGGATCTAGAGCTTTAGGGTCCACTATGGGGAAGGTCCAAAGTTATGGAACTTGGAGTTGGTAATGATCTAAGGCAAGAATATAACACATTCAGAACTTTATCCGGCACCATAAAGTAGTCCCTTGCCAGTGCCATGGCTTCAGAATTTTTTTTAACTGCCAAAATTTACAAACACTTTTATACATACCAAGCACCAACTTCCCCACCCTTTCTTCTCCTATGCCTTGGTAACCTCTATTCTGCCTCTATACATTTGCTATTTCTAGATATTTCACGTAAGTGATATCTAACAGAATTTGTCCCCATATGCCTTGCTTATTTTACTTGGCATAATGTTTCAAGGCTTATCCATGTCTCAGTATGTATCAGAACTTCATTTCTTCTCACAGCTAAATAATAGTCCATGGTGTGTGTACCACATTTTGTTTATCTATTCATTCTGTTGAGGACTGCTTATACTTTTTGGTTTTTGTGAATAATGCTGTTAAGAACATTACTGTACACATAACTATTTGCATCCTTGTTTTCAATTTCTTTGAGTATATACCCAGAAGTGGAATTGCCAGGTCAAATAATAATTCTATATTTAATTTTTTGAAGAACTGCTTTCAACAGTGCCTGCACATTTTACATCCCCATAGATTTTTTTATGATTTTTATTTATTTTATGAAATGTTCCTCAGTGATACTTTTAATAAAAGACAGATACTTTGTGTCAGCTGAAGCAAAAAGTCCTTTGTTTTGGTCAGCCAAAGGCGTGCCTTTTGAAATATACTAAAGATTGGTCGGTCTTTATAAAGGGTATTTATTTGGGGTAGAAGCTTACAGTTACCAGGTCACAAAGCTTAAATTTCTTCCCATACCAAAGTCCATGTCCTGGAGCAAGATGGCTGCCTACCTCTCCAGGGTTCAGGCTTCTGGATTTTTTTTGTTCTCGGGGCTGCATTTCTCTCCGGGCTTAGCTTCTGTTTCCTTCACGAGTTCAGCTGTAGACCATGAGGCTTTCTATGCATTGCATCTCTCCACAAGGCAGCTGTAGACTATCGGGCGAACGGCTCACTCCAGCATCAGAACTGCTTCTCAAATCTCCTTCTCCAATTCTCTGCTTTTCTCAATCTGCTTTTCTCAATCTGCTTTTCTCAATCTGCTTCTCTCTGCCTTTTATCTAGCCTTTTATACTTGAGACCATGCCCACCAAGGGGTGGGGCTCAACGTCTCACTGACGTGGCAGTTAACGCCCTACTCATAACTTAATCATGCCCAGATGAACAGATTAGTTTACAAACATAATCTAATCTATATTTTTGGAATTCATAATTAAATCAAACTCAAACCATTACATCCTTATTGGTGAAGTAGCAAAAGACTAACAACTTAAATGCCCAAAAGAAGAGGAGTGGTTAAGAAAAATATGGTACATCCTTATATTGGAATAATATGCAGCATTTAAAAGAATGAGATGTAGCTATCTGTTCTAATATGGAACTCTCTCTGACTTATGTTGTTAGGTTGAAAAAAACAAGATGCAAAACAGGTACATTGATCCTACCATTGTGTAAAAAGGAAAAGGGAAGCTATTGTGGTAAGTTAATTTACATATGCTTACAATGGTATTGCAGCTCTCTGGAAAGATACATGAGTAATTTTTAGCTGTGGTTGCCTCTGTGAAGGGGGATCAGGGATAGAAGGAAGACATTTTTCATTGCATACTTTTTTTTTTATGATTTATTTTATTTATTTACTCCCCGCCCCCCTTTGCTTTTTGTACTCACTGTGTCCATTTGCTGTGCGTTTTTCTGTGTCTGCTTGTCTCTCTTTGTTGCATCATCTTGCTGTGCCAGCTCACCCTGTTGCGTGGGCCCTCAGCTCACCGCGACGCACGGGCCAGCTTGCCTTTAACCATGAGGTCCCGGAAATCGAACCCGGGGCCTCCCATATGGTAAATGGGAGCCCAACCACTTGAGCCACACCCACCTCCCCTTTTGCATACTCTTTCTAACATGCGTTTATACTACATTAAACATATAACAGGGAGCAGTTGAGCCCCGCCTCCCACATGGGATGTCCCCAGTTCAGTTCTTGGTGCCTCCTGAAAAAAACAAACAAACAAACAAACAAACAACAAGCAAAACAAATGAAAAACTCAACTCAGAGAAGCTGATGTGGCTCAGTGGTTGAGTGCCAGCTTCCCACATATGAGGTCCTAAGCTCAATCCCTGTCCTCTGGCACCTCAAAAATAAATAAATAAATAAATAAATAAATAAATAAATAAATAAATAAATAAATAATAATATGGAAGCTCAAGCACAAGGAAACTTTAAAATCTGCATCTTAGAACAGAGTGGTAAGTATCAGAATTCCTACCGATCTTTCTTTTTCTTTTTTTTTCTTTTCCTTTTTGGCAAAAGTGTTTCACAATCATTAAGTAAAGTTGTCCATATTTAAGTTGGACTATTTCCCACATACTATTGAAAGAAATGCTCTAACAGGTTTTTCAAAGACAGTGTATAAATCAGTTCATGACAGCACCTAGAGTGGAACATAGTGTTACAATAGTCATGTGTATATATATATTTTTATTACATATCCCCCCCTTTCTGTTTGTTCTTTCTGTGTTCATTTTTGTGTTCTTCTGTGTCCGCTCATCTCCTCCTGCAGCGGTGACCTGCCAAGTCAGCTCACCGCGCGGCGGCCTGCCTGCTCGCAGGGGCTTGCCCTGCCTGCGGCAGCTTGCCCTGCCCGTGGCGGCTTTGCCCTGCCCGCGGCGGCTTGCCTTCTCAAGGCAGTCTGCCCGCATAAGGAGGCCCCGGGAACCGAACCCGGGGCCTCCTATGTGGTAAATCAGCGCCCTACCAATTGGGCTACAGCCAGCCCCCCATGTGTATTTTTTTAATCCAATAGAAATTCTCACTTGAATCTAAGAAAATGAATGTGTTAACAAGGATTGAAGAGGAAAATGACTTGATAAAAATAGCTTCATATTTCTATTAGTAGCTGAGATTAAGCCGATTACTTGAAAAACTGGGGCCCAGAATCTACAAACAGAAAGCATGAGTCAGGAGTACTTGGGTGAACAGAATGGGTAGAGATTTAAGTTTTGAGATTTAAGTTTTGCTGTGCACTGGCTTTTCATTCATTCTACAGGCCTTACTGAGTCCCTACCCCCTTGATGCCAGGCCCAGTGCAAGTTGCTGGGGTTACGCATGGATTCTGGAATCCATTTTCCCTTTTCCTGGTGACAACCTCCCCCCCCCCCCTTTTAGGAGGTACCGGGATTGAACCTGGGACCTCATACATGGGAAGCAGGCACTCAACCACTGAGCTACATCTGCTCCCCTGGTGACAGCACCTTGATTTTCCTTTTGGAAACCACCTAGTCCATACTTTTGGTTCATGTAATTTCTTCAAGAGAAGCTAGTCTTGACCTATCCCCCATGACCACTACCAACCACAGGTACAGGAGGGGTACATGGGCTATTCTAAGTCTCTGGCCACAGTGCTCTACATGGACTCAAAGAAAAGCAAACCTGGGACTTGTGTGGAACTATCCAGAAGCTGAAGATCTCCCTCCAATAGAGGTGGAAGATGTGAGAATGTAAGCCTGAGGCTGCCAGTAGAGGCCAACAGGGACAAAAGCAGACCTGAGAGCTGATTCTGGGTACCATCATTTGGATACATGGATCCAGCTGTGTCTGAATATCCACCTGGCCTTTTAAGTTCCAGGAATTAATACATATCTTTTTTTGCTTAAGTCAATTTGAGTAATAAAATTGTTATTTTAAAGCATAAGGCTTCTGGATTCTATTCTGGCTAATAGAAGAGATACAAGACTGTTCCTGCCCTCAAGATTCTCAACTGGGGAGAGGCAGTCGTGTAACTGAGGATTACATACCTTGTAAGGGTGCTATGACAAAGTACATACCGGTGCTGTGGGAATATTGACAAGGCATGGATAATGTGGTAATAAATCTTAGAATTGTGGAAGATCTTAGAGTTTACCTGCCCTAATCCTCCCCTACTCAAATGGAGATTCTGAAGCCTAGACAAGGAACAGTCTGTCCAGGAGAAACAAAGTAGCTAAGAATGGTTCTGAACTATACACACTCCTCTGATCTGAAAGCGATTTTTTAAAATGCATTTTTCCTCATTACCAAAAATTACGCTTATTCATTGATGAAAATCTGGAAAATATAAGAAAGGCCAAATAATAAAATAAAAATCATTCATAATTCCCAACAAGCAAAGGTACAACTGTTACCATTTTGGTCAATACTCTTCCTATATTTGTCCACAATCCTTTATTAATTTTTTTTTTTTACAAAAATGGAATCATACTGTTTTATCATCTGCTTCTAAAATTTAACACTGTATTATGAACATTTCCTTATATTATTAGATAATTATCTATGCAAGTGTTTTTTAAAAAGATTTATTTATTTATTTATTTTTATTTATTATACATTCCCCCCCCCCTTCTGCTTGTTCTTGCTGTGTTCATTTTTCTTTGTGTTCCTCTGTGTCTGCTTGTCTCCCCCTGCTGGGGCAACCTGCCGAGTCAGCTCACCGGCGTGGCGGCCCACCTGCTCGCGGCGGCTTGCCCTTGCTCGCAGGGGCTTGCCTTTGCCTGCGGGGGCTTGCCTTTTTCCCAAGGGGGCTTGCCTTTGCCCATGGTGGTGTGCTCTGCCTGCGTTGGCTTGCCTTCTCGAGGCAGTCTGCCCATTCAAGGAGGCCCCAGGGACCACCAGGGCCTCCCATGTGGTAAACCGGCGCCCTACCAACTGGGCTACAGCTGGACCCTCTATGCAAATGTTTAATTGGAGTTATGGATTGAATTGTGGGTCCACCAAAAAATATGTCCAAGTCCTAACCCCCAGTCTCATGAACGTGATCCTCTTTGGAAACAGCATCATTGAAGATGTTATTAGTTCAGCTGAGGGCAGACTGGATTAGGGCAGACTCTAGCATTCATGTCCCTTAGGATATGCCTCATAAGCTACTTTCGAGCTTATCTCCGCCTATTCCTCAGTATCTTTGGTTGATGGATATTATGAATGATTTTTACTTTATTATTTGGCCCTTCTTTTATTTTCTAATTCATCTAAAGCTGTAGACATGACCACTGATCACTGAGGGGGCCCCACACACAATCTACTCTACACCTTGGCCATATTGTTCCCCTTCTCTGGAATGACATTCTCTCTCACCTATACCTGTTGAAATCTTACCATTCTTCAAGAACCAAATGCTACTCCTGCAAACCCTTCCGAGATTGTCCCAGCATCCCTCTGCTCCTGCTTTATATTATAGTTGACTGTGAGATACTGGATAGCCCCCATGCACAGTGAGCTCCCTGAAGCGAGGGCCACCTGTCACGGAGCTTCCTCAACTCATCAGCCAGCTCTGTGCCTTGCGCATGTATGTCACCAAATAAATGTGGAATAGTATTTTTCAGGCATTAATCTCATGTGAAATGGCATAAAGTTTACTAATCAAGCAGGATTTCATCTGGTTGAGTTATTCTCCTTCCTTATGCTTTTATATTGACCATTCTGTTCTTGATCCCAGCCTTCGTAAGCAATAAAAAAGGGGTTCATTCTTGGTGGGTGGGGTGTTGGTTGCATTGAACTTCACCTTGAAATACAGCCTTTCAGCATTTACTGGCAGTGTGGAATTCTGTGTCATAATTAGAGAGATTCTTGAAACTGATTTGGACATTATAGTTTATTTCAGGGAGTCATGAATAAGGATTGTACTAAAAAAAATTAGACTAAATAAATGTGTTTATGTTTTCTCCTCACACTCTCCCAACATGCACACAAATCTCTATCAAGTACAATCCTTCCCTTGACAGAAGTCCATAAAATAAATCTCCAGTGTACCACTGATGGAACAATTTTGAAAAGGGCTTTAGAGCAGCTTGACTTGGGGCTAGCGCTCAGAACGAGCCGAACCAAAGGAGCCTTGTCCACCCGCTGAATTGCTTTTTATGCACCACGCGGCCAGAAGCAGTTGAAGAATGTTGCTCAGGGTATTCTTTACAGCAGTTGGTATGAGTGAGGTTGACATCAGATACTTGTCAATAAAATAAATCTCCAGTATGTTTTCAAGGCTGTCTCAAAATGTATGATGTGCAGAAATGCAAGGACATTCAGAATGTACGGGTTTAAAAAAGCTAGAATTGTTATTTGAATTTGACCCATACAGAGAGGCACAGACACATCATGATTAGAACCTCTTTCTCAGGTCACTGGTGCTTACCCACCACTTGTTTGGGCATTGTGCTGGATGCTGGGAGATGGAGATGAATCGGATTAACTAGACACCATTTCTTTCCTCACGGCATTAACAGTGCAGTGGGGAAGACAGACATCTATATTAAGAATCTCGTTCTGTGTAATCAGTGCAATAATGGAATTGCACGAGGAAAGCTGGAAGAACTCTTGGGCAGGACAAACAGAAGAGACTTCACAGAGCATATGACATGTGAGCTGGGTTTGGAAGGATAAACAAGACTTTGCAAATGGGCAGCGGGGCCAAGGGCAGCACAGGCAGATGGTGTAGTATGTACAAATGCACGACAGCATGAAAAAACTTGCTTGGTGTAGGAAATTGTACGTGCTTCAGGGATTTACCATGGAAACATAAAGCAGAAGGCAGGAGAGAGGCGGGAGGTGAGGCTGGTGAGAAAAGAAGGGCTGAGGTCACAAGACACTGCTGCATGGGCCAGGGAGTTTAGGCTTTGCTTCACCAGCGATGGGGAGCCAGTGAAGAGTCCTAAGCAAGCCGGAGTAACACGGCCAGATCTGTGCTTTGGAAATGCTTCTCTCAGAGAGAAGCCATGGATGCTTCAAAGTCTGGATTTGCCCCTCCAGCTTTACTGTCCACCCTCTCTACCTGGCTCTGTCCCCCACAAGGCTGAGCTCTACAGACAGCATCAATGGTATCCCTTTCCCCCAGCTTGGTACCAGGAGGAAACCCAAAGGTGGGAGGAGAGAGGTTAGTTCATCACCCTAGCTCCCTCCCTGCCCAGCTGCGGTCGGGACTGGCTGGATCCTCCATGTAAGGCCATGGTTCCCGTTGGATGGCCCTGCCTGCTGCTGCAGCGCTCCTGGTTCTGGTAGCTGCCCCCTCTCCTTGACCTTCAGGCACAGCAGTGGTAATAACTTCCTGTTGTTGCTAATCCCCCCTGCCCCAAACTTTGTAAATAGTACCTTCATTAGACTCTTCCATTATCCCATTTCAGTATTCTATGTCTTTCCTGTCAGGATCCTGTCAGTTACTCCGTGTCACCTTAGAGTTCATAACCTTAAAAAAATAAAAAACAAATGGCCCAATCAGACACAAATCTTAGCTCCATTGGACTGTGAGTTCTACCAAGGTGTGGGTCATTGTTTTGTTCAGTGATCTGTACCTGTAACATAGCAGATGCTCAATAAATATTAATTGAATGAATGAAGAAATATATCACCAACTTTAAGAAAACAAACTTTAAAAGTTCATAAAGAAGGCAGATATTAATCCTTGTAGAAAGTTCTAAGAATGGAAACACTAAAACTGCAAGTGAGTTCAATGAAAATTAAAATAATTTTCTTGATAGGTCCAAAGAAGAATTTGAGGCTAGCCAGACGGCAAGGGCCGCGTGGCAGTAGCTGCCTCAGCCACCACTGAGCAGCGCCTGCAGCCTAGCCAAGGAGGCTGCGGTCTTCAGCCGCTCTCCAGGATACCCAAGGCCACGCCATGGTGAAGGCGAGGTTCTACTCGGCTCTAGCCCAGGATGCCAAGAACGAGCCCAAAAGGGACGAGAGGGCGCTCATCCTCCCTGTACCCCACTGACACGCCCGCTGTGGACTGTGGGGACACGAATGAAATGGTACCTGTTGGCCAAAAAAGAGGCAGGGGTGGGTGCACGTGCTCTTGGACTACTGTTTATGCTTGCGGGTGTCATTCTAGGCAGAGCATACCTGTGCAAATATTTTGCACTTCAACCAGGTGACATGTACTACTGTGGAATAAAATACATCAAAGATGATGTCATCTTAAACCAGCCTTCTGCACATAACCCAGCTCCCCTCCAGTCAAGTGAGGAAAATATTAAGATCTTTGGAAGAAGATGAAGTTGAATTCATCGGTGTGCCTCTCCCAGAGTTTGCAGATAGTGATTCTGCCATCCTCATTCATGACTTGAACAAGAAACTCAAGAAACTCTCAGGCTGTTTAGATTTTAACCTGGAAAAGCGCCATGTGATCCCTCTGAACACTTCAATTGTTATGTCACCCAGAAACTATTGGAGTTACTTATTAACATCAAGGCTGGAACTTATTTGCTCAGTCCTATCTGAATCTTGAACACATGGTTATCACTAATTCCATTGAAAATGTTGATCACTTGGCTTTCCGTATCAACTGTGCCATGACAAGGAAACTTACAAACTGCAATGCAGAGAAACTATTAAAGATATTCAGAGATGTGAAGTCAGCAAATGTGTTGTGATCCAGCATTTTGTAAACAAATTTGCCATGGAAACTTTAATTTGTTCTTGAACCATCACGAAAAACATTATGGAGGAAAATTTAATACCACAGCATAACCTCACCCACCCTTTGTATTTTGTGCTGTGTTTATTTCTAAAATCTTCTTTCAGGTACATAGTAAAGAGGGCTTGCCTATCATTTCACTTCATAATTCAATTAAAATCATTACCTTAAAAAAATTGGCTACATAAGTAGCTTTCTGATGGGTGGACATTTTTAAAAATATATGCACTAAGGAAACTGTATTAGTCAGCCAAAGGGGTGCTGATGCAAAATACCAGAAATCTTTTGGCTTTTATAAAGGGTATTTATTTGGGGTAGAAGCT
>PVKH010033041.1:0-12071 GCA_004027955.1 Chaetophractus vellerosus | reverse complement strand
AAGCAATGTACATTTAGAATTTGGAAAGGAAAACCTAACAATAAGATCCTTCCGAGGTCAGAGTTCTACAACATAGGAAGTGTTTAAACCACATCACATAGAATGGGTTTAGCCAAGCAGAGTCTTTGTAACACTGATGTATTGTTTTATTAAAGACATCCTTATCTTTAGTTTGATTTAATAGTTGTGGAACACAATCAAAGAGTTTTCTAGTTTGCCCTGAATTGTTCAAAAATCAAGCTTAGAACCTCTTCAAATTTTCAAAAGTTTGTCTTGAAGAAAATCAGACATTTTTTCCCTGCTGATGGTATACCCTATATAATCTATAAAGTTGAATATAAAAAATGTAATAGTTTCATGTTTTTAATTTGAGTGATGGAACTAGTATGAAAATCTCAACTGTTTTAAAGGTGTCATACTCCGAAAGTTTAACAAAGGGGAATACATCCAATAACAAATTTAGATATATCACCATTTTTTCTAACACAGAAAGCAGCTTAGAAGGCAATACAATTTTTTAAATTCAGCCTACCAATCCAGTTAACCTTCCAGCTCTTAGATTTTGTAAAGTGTTAGAACATGGCTGGGTTGATTACATTTTAAATGATATCAAAATTATTGATCACTCTTTGTGTTACTGCTTATGTTTTTCTTCATTTTACCTATTTTAAAATCATAGACAATTTTTAAAATTATGAAACCACCACATTAAATGCAAGCATAAAATATGTAGCTCTGGAATAATTTAAACATAATCTCAGCAACAAAAATGAAGAAATAACTATTACAAATCTCTCTGTGCATATATGTATGGATTTCTAATGGATATATGACTAAGAGTAGAGCTGATAAGTCATAGAAAACATGTATCTTCAAATTTTTTAGCTACTGCCTAACAGTTTTCTAAAAGGATTATACAATATATATTCCATCAGCTACATAAAAGAGTCCCAGTTCATTCCATATCCTCACTGACACCTGATATTGTCAGTCTTTTTAATTTTAGCCTTGCCAATGGACGTGCAGTGGTATCTAGTATTTTTAAATTTCCAATTCTCTGACAACTGCTAAGATTGAGTACCTTTTCATACCCTTATGGGTTCTTTGGATGTCTTCCTTTGATAAGTGTCTCTATAAGTTTCTGGCCCATTTGAAAATTGTATTGATTGTCTATTTCTTATTAAGTTGTAAACGTTTTATATATAATCTAGGAACAAGCCTCTTGATGGTTTATATATTGCAAATATCTCCTAGCATTTTCTGGCTTGCCTTTTCATTTCCTTAACCATATCTTTGATAAATATAGGTCTTAATAGTAAAGCCATGTTATGGCTAGTGATTTTTTGTCCTGTATAAGACATATTTAACGATCTTATAATTTTGCAATATTCTCCTCTACTATTTTCTAGGAAATTTATTGCTATACTTTCAAAATTTAGGGCAACAATCCACATGAAATTGGTGTTTGCCTATGATATGAGTTGAGGCCAAGTTTTATTTGTAATATATTATATCCAATTGACCCAGCAACAGTTATTGAAAGACTGCCCATTTCCTACTCCTCTCCAGTGTCACCATAAATCATAAATCAAGTGATTTTATATGCATGCATGTGTCTATTTCAGGACTTCTTATTCTCTTCCATTGGCTGGTCTGTCCCACCTTCCCTTCTGCCAATACAACATTGTCTTAATTAAGGGGGCTTCAGAATAAGTTGCAAAATCTAGTAAAGTAAATACTTCCATTGAGTTCTCCTTCTTCAAGATTTTCTGTCGTTGTTGGCCTTTGAATTTCCATACGCATTTCAGAATAAACTTGTCAATTTCCATTATGACATTTTCCAGATTATTTATTGATATCGCACTGAGTCTCTAAGTCAGCCTCAATTATTTGGTAGAACTCCCCGGTGAAGCCATTTGATCCAGGAGTTTTCTTTATTTCCTTTCTTGAACTCTATTTAGATTTAATTTGCTGTTCTTCTAAAATTTTTAGATACTCAAAAAATTGAGTTTCAAACTGTCTTCTTCTTCTTTTGTACTATGTGAGTTTAATTCTATATATTTTCCTTTAAGCATGGCTTTAACTGCATCCCATAAGTTTTGATATGCCATATTTTGATTATTATTGTGAACAAAATATTTTATATTTTCAATTTTCTTTCTTCTTTTACACATGGGTTATTAACAAAACATTCAGAGATTTTCTAGCTTATTGAATTTTAGTTTAATTCCACTATGGTCAAAAAATATATTACATAACCTTATAATCCTTCAAAATGTGTTAAGACCTGCTTTATAGCCTAGTATATGGTCAACTTGTGCAATATTCCATATGCACTTGAAAAGAATATATGTCGTTACATGCAATGTTCTACATAGTCACTTATCTCAATGTTGTTAGTTCTGTTTTTCAAATCTACTGTGTCCATATTGATTTTTTTTTGTCAGCCTGTTTTCTTAGTTCTGTGAGATGAATTGCAATCCTATATTGTTGTTATGGATTTTTAGAATTTCTTCTTTTAATTCTGCCAGGTTTTCCTTTTATGTTTGCTGAATTAGGTGCACATTTGTGATTATTAAATCTTCCTAGTGTAGTGAACCTTTTTATTATTATAAAAGTCCCATTTTGTCTTTAATAATGAGATATTAGTTTTCTTTAAGATACTGTTACATAAAATATCCTCATCTGTACTTTTAAATTTAAGCTTTCTTAGCTCTTACATTTAAGTTGGATTTCTTGTAAGCAGCAAATGGTGAGGTACTTTATGTAGTCTGAAAGTCATTTTCTTTTCACTGACATATTTTGTCTGTTTATATTTAATATAACTACTGATACTTGGAGGGTTTAATTTTTCCATCTTACTATTTGCTTTTACTTTGTCCCTACATTTCCATATTCCTGCTTTCTCCTTTTTATTGCACTCATTTAAGTCAAATAGGCAATTTTATTATTTCATTTTCTTACCACTACTTGTTATTTATATATTATTTTACTATTCTTCTAGTAGTTACTATAGTAATTACAACATGTATCTTTAACTTATGAAAGTTTAATACAGATTAGTAGTCTTACCTAAACAATGAAAATACTTTGACACTATTCCACCTCTACTGTCTGTATTGTTGATATTATTTTATTGTTATTATTTCATATCAATATTCTTTCACATTTATATCCATAATAACCATTTCTCTGCTCTCCATTTGTTCTTTCAACTCTGAAATACCATAGAGAATCACCTTTCTCCCTAAAGGAAACTATTCATTATTTCTTTTATTTTGGATTTGCTGCTGCTAATTCTTGGAAGTTTGTATATCTCAAAATACCTGTTTTCACTGGATATAGATTTCTAGTTATTGTCTGAAGGTTATTTGTCATTCCATTGTTTTTCACCTTGTTGTTGTTGTTTTTTTTTTAATGTTTAGAGGTAAATTGCCACATTGTTGCTCCTTTGAAAGTAATATGTCTATTTTCTCTGGATGCTTTTAAAATTTTCTCTTCGACAATGGATTTCAGCAGTTTCACACCAATGTGGTTAAGTATGGTTTTCTTTATGTTAATTCTGCTTGGGGTTCATAACTCTTTTTGAATCTGTGGCTTGGTATCTTTTGTTTTATCAGTCAGGTGTCAGTGAGGCAAAATCATAGAAACTGTGTTAGGTATTTCAACAGAATGAATTTAATATAGGAAATCTGTGGGATGCATGAGATACACAATGAGCAGATAATGAGCAAACAGATGAGGGAGCCAACTCAGGGGAGCAAAATATTTAAAAATTTTTTTTTTTTAAATTAGGACTCAGACTTCTGAGAAGAAAGTGATATGTAATTATTGTAGACTCTTCCCAGGGGATGCCATAAGGCTGGCTCTAAGAATGCCAAAAGAAGCTGGAGGTTGAAATCAATGCTGTGGCCAGGTGATGGATAATTGCTGGGGCCATGGTGACAGAAAGAGAATATTGAGGAGCAAGTTCCTTCTTGCCTACCCCTTGCTTTTCAGGGCTCTTTTAAGGGTTCCCTGAGGGTAGAATTTAACCAAAATCCAGCTGACACAGGGATCTGGTTTGCTGAGTCCTAGCCCAGCATTAAAGAATAGATTAAAGAAAAGTGAATTTAAATCTGAAAGACAGTCATCTAATAAGCCACATCTGTATATACCCTTCTACACATATTTGAACTTTTACACAGCAATAACTTTATGGTTGGTCCTTCGTTCATGCAGTAAGATGTATATACAACTATCCCACATACAATCTCAATAGCCATTGTATCCACCTCTGGGCCATGTCAATTACTTCTCTAATTCAGTCACCATCCCAGTAGAATATTCTGTAACACTGAAAAAAACTTCAAAAGTAGGTACCAACAACCATCTAAAATAGAATAGAAATAGGAAAAGAGGAAGTAGAGGAAGCATTTGTATATATGCACACAGTTTTTTAAAATTGCAAAACATATTCATTGCGGATTGGACCCTCATTTATGCAAGTGGTTGTGATTCCAGAGTTGATATTTATTATTTCCTCCTTCTATTACACATCCCATATTCCCTTTACTATCAGAGGGCACCTGGGCTAGTCTATGTTCTTTAATTGGTGGAGTAATAGAAACCTTCACTCCTGTAGGGTGTGAATCCTTAGTTCTCTTGACTTTTTTGACCGCTGTGTTTTTAAATAATGTTTAATATTGGACATAGAAGCAAACGTCATCCCTTCTCCAATTGCAATCTAATTCTTCCTCCTACAGTAATCATTATCAGCTACCTCATATAGATGCCTAAACCCCTTCTTTGCCTGTTATTTCAGTAACATAAGGAGCCCATATTGGCAAAGTGGCTTCAATGAAACCACTGCTCTTCCACCAAAATTGAATAACCATAAGGTATGGGACCCTAGCCTTGCAAGGTGTGGTTTCGCAAATGGCAGTATAACTAAAACCTTTAGGATGCCCTTTATGCATTTTATCAGTCCAGCTTCTTCTGAGAGAGGAGAGCCTTCACAAACTAGTCAATCCCATGGCCATGAGACTACGGCCACATTTTTTTGTTGTGTAAAAAGTTTTATGTCCAGAAGCAATACTGCATGGAATATCATGGTGGTGAATATGGCATTCCATAGGGTCATAAAAGGACATATAGGTCGAAGAATTGTATACAGGGAATAGAAATCTATATGGAGATTATATTTCTTTTCTGATGATGACAAATCACTGCCTTTTCTGTTGATGGAAGAGGTCCAGCCTAATCAATCTGTCACAGGTAACTGGTTATTTCCCCAGAGAATGTTACTTGCATAAGAGTCCAACTCAAGGTACCATAAGAGGTACTTTCTCACCAAAGTCTGTTGCCATGTTTTGAAGCAAAATGGTTGCTGATCTCTGAGGGTTTAGCCTTCTTCTTCCTCTTAAGGCTCCATGGGCACAGCTTCTTCCAATCTCAGCTGTAGGCTGGACGTCTCAATTCTTTCTGGGCCTTCTTAGCTGGCCAGGGCTCTGGTCACTTCAGCTGCAAACTACCAGGCAAATGGCTCAGCTTTCCTTGGGGCTTTAGCTGTTTGAGCCTTCTCCTTTCTGCAAGACCAAAATGGCCAAGTTCTCTCCTCTTCTGTATCTTCTTCTGGGTATATATCTGTTTCTATCAGCCCACCAAGAGGGCTGGGACTCAACCCTGAGTCACACCCTACTGACATGGTTGAATCAAAGCCCTAATCTTAATTTAATCAAGCAAATGCAAAACCTTGGAATTTAATACAAAGGGTATCACGCCCAGAGGAACAGAACACTTTACAAATATAATCAATATCTTTTTTGGAATTCATAAATAATATCAAACTGCTACAACACCCCTGAGTGGGGCTACAAGAATCACTTTTTTTGGTGTCCATATATTGTTCAGAACCGTCTGCTAACCAGGTCTCAGTTTTCCCCTCCTTAATCAATGCTCATAGGAAATTCCTATGCGGTTATGGTACATTCTCCATGGTATGAGTTGAAGGAAAGAAAGCAATGTGCCCGTGTTGGTTGCCAGAGGAGTCTCAGGCACTTGCTCATATAATTTATTTGTAATATCTGACATGTGACATTCTGGTGACAACCAACCTCTTATATACCGTTTCCTTAATGATATGCAGCTGCTTAGTTGCCCAATATTTAACTTGGTAGGCTGGATCACCTATTTCATCATGGGCTGCTTTGGCTGCAAGGTCTCTTGATGTCCCAAGATTGTGTGTTCAGTTTCTATCTGGATCTTATAACAAGTTAGTAGCTGTTTCTCAAAAGAAAATTAGGTTTCTGAAAACTAGAGCACGGCTTTATTCTAAAGCCCTAGAGTTATGTGCTGTGATTCTCCAAATGGGAATTGTCAGAGCCTCCAAACAGACTTCCTATTTGCCACAGCACTTCAGTTAGATTCTCTCTGCAGCCTGGACCTGCTGCAGAGTCTTCTCTGGCAGTCTTTCAGGAGACTTGTTAAATGGATCCAGATATAGGATGTCCCAATATAGGGTTTGTTGTCTCCAAAATCTGAAGAGGACAACCAAGCCTTGGAATTCTTTTTTAGTGACATATGGTGTAAGGTTCAGCAGCATAATTTTCACTTTGGAGCTGATATACCTACATACTACAGACCACTGGAGTATGTGTTTTAATGGGGTTTATGTCATCCATCTATTAAACAGGTGCCTTACTGAGCAGGAAGAGCAGTACTTCCCAAACTGTCTGGTCTGAGGACAAGCTTTTTTATTTTTCCCCTATCCCATCCTTGGATGTTGCATCAATGTAAAGTTGCTACAAAAGTTTCCAAATACTTATTCTCACGAATAATATTTATCTTGTCATAAGCTGGTAACAAAGTTCACAAACTAACATTTTGAGTACCTAAAACATGTCAGATTCTAGTTCAGATGTGTTGGATTAAGTGGGAAAAAAATTGTCTCTGCTATCAAGGAGTTTATTTTCTAAGGGAGGAGGGAAAATACAATAAAAACAGAGATAAAACTATTTAATGTCAGGTATTGATGAATGCTATAAAGAAATAATAAAACATTATAAGGGCATAAAGAATGATGGGTGGGAGCTATTTTAAATAGACTGATCAGGGAAGGTTTGGCTCAGGTGGCATTGGAGGTAAAACTAAAGGAAGTGAGAGAACAAGCCAAACAGATATTTTAGGAATGAGTATTCCAAGCAGTATAACAGCCCCACAAAGTCCCTGAGATATGAGCATTCTTAGTATGTTGTAGGAATGAGAAGATGCATGTGGTTAAATCAAAGGGAACAAGGGGAAAGGAGTAGGAATTGAGGTTGACCATAAATGGATGGGGGCCAGGTGACTTGGGGTGGGGAAGATTTTTTTAACGTGTAATTTGTAAACAATGGAGAAATATTTGTGTTTTACAATGATAGTTGTGGCTAGCGTGTAATGAATTGTTTGAACACTAGGACCTAAACGTGACAGAAGATTTCTAAGAAGCTTGGACAAAGCAAATTAATTTTAACACATTAGTGCCAGTGAGCATGGATTACCAATTGAAGGATGAACAATCTGGATATTTTTCCAAAGCTTTTCATATAACTACACATATAGGGAGCAATGAAACTTGCATTTCTTTAATGGCCCCAACCATTTCTTCCCTCCAGCATTCAAGTCAACTGGCTGCCATCTGGAGCCAGCTTTCAGTGACAAGATCACATCTTAATGCAGTTAGGAGGAAGTCATCTATCTCATAAACTCATCTGAGTGTGGGGAGAGAGAGTCCTGCCCTCCCTTACTGCTGCTGTTATAGGCATCTCTTGGATTAAGCCCCTTTGTCTACTCCATTTGTTTAAAATTCTTTGTTATCCATTGTTAAATTTATTACTTAAGACATTTAAAAAATTTTAATATTTTCCAACCCTGACATCCAAACCCTGCTTTTAAAAAAAGTAAAGGAGGCAAAATACACATACACACATGTATATTAACAGAACTCTAATATTTGGGTAGAATACACCTGCAGTCTTTGCTGTAAGAAGCTGTTTGTGAGATTAATTATATTTCAATCATGCTTTGTCCCAAGAGTGCTTTAGAACCATTCATTAAAACAATACTTCTCTCAAACAATCACACCGAGCCCTACTAGGAGATCTTTCACTACACTAAACTAATTTCCTGAGGAATAACTTAGCAGGAAAATTATTTCATGAAAATATAAAAAGATGTCTTTTGGTGCATTTGGTTTAGTTTTTTTTTTTGTTTTTTTTTTAATAACAATGAAAAAAGGCAGGTTACCTGAAGTTTAAGTCAACTGCCAAATAAAAAGAAATGAAAAGAAAAGGAAAGAAAAGGAATGAAAAGAAAAGAAAACCTTCTCTTTTAAAAAGACTAGAGTATAACTTCCAGCATCTCTAGGGAGGGTACAGTGCACTCTGGAAGGGAATTTATGTTTTAGTATATTAGAGATGCCCTCAAAATCTCACATCTTCTTGAAGAGTGTGTTCCCACAGCCCTAAAAAAGGACAGCAGATCCTGTGATTCTGAATCCTTCCCTCAGCTGATGGGATCTGGGGTGCCATCAAGAACCAGGTAGAGAAGTGGGGGTGGGGAGGAGGGTAGTGGGGAATGATGTGGATGTGGGAATTGTGAGTTGGAACAGAGATTATAGTTAGTCTTTGTTGGGTGCTCAAACCAGCAGGGACTATAGAACCAGGACTCGTGTGGCCATGTTTATGCAAAATACATTAAAAAATTAGGAAAGCCTTTCAGGCGAGAGAACATCTGAAGCATATGTTCAGAAAAGCCGCAGAGTCCCAAAGAGATAGAATGTCTGATTTAGCCTCTTGTGAAGTCTTTGGACTTCTACTTATCTCTAGTTCATTCAATAAATTCACTCTTTCATTTAAGCTGGTTTAAATAGGTTTCCATTTTTTTTTCAAATAACAAACCCTAACCAGGGCAGCTGTGTCCTAATCCTCGCTCACATAGATTAAGTGTACATTGATTAACTTTTCTAAGGTTTCTGGAAAGGGACTTTTAATATTCTCCATACATACCCCACAAGGATCTCACAAGGTTGTCATCGGAATCAGGCCAGGAAGTACTTGTGCTTGTAGACTAAAATGCTGTTGACGCCTAAGGCATTGATAACCTTATCATCATTATAATTCAAAAGAGGGAGCCATAAAAGGGAATCTCAGACCCAGCTCCCAATGTCATGGTCAGAATGACCTCCATTTACTGGCCAACTACAATGGATCAGACTCTGTGTTACTGCTTTACATTTATCAACTCATTTGACATCAAAGATATGAAAATAACTAAAGATTGATATTTTTTAAACTTTATTTTTAAAAAATTTTTAGATTACAGAAAAGTTACATAGAAAATATAGGGGAGTCCTATATACCCACCACCTCCTCCTCTCACATCACTTTTCCCTATTGATAACATCTTTCATTAGTGTGGTACATTTGTTACAATTGATGAACACATATTAAAGTATTGCTACTAACCATGGTCTATAGTTTACATCATGGGGTTTATACTTTGCACCACATAATTTTATAGATTTTGACAAAATGTATAATGGCCTGTATCTGTCATTGCCATACCCTGCTGAACAATTCCAATTCCCTAAATATGCCCTATGTTCCACCTAGTCCCCTCAGAACCTCTGGTAACCACTATCTTTATATCAATGTTACAAGCCCTTCCATGACTACAATAATAATAAGTCCACTTTGGTCCATGGTTGCATTCCCCTCTTACGTTTGTTAATTCCTGATATTTTAAAATCACTTATGAATAAACATAAGTAGTACAACGTTGAGGTTTCTTGCTTGGTAATACTGTGTTGGTTGTGTAAGTTTTTGTGGATATCAAACGATCTTTTTCTCAAGAAAGTGCATTAGTTTCTGGAGTAGGATAAAGTTAATTAAATAATTAAGCCAGATTCCTATTTTCGAATTTGTATAATTGAAAAAGAGTAAAATACGTTATCATTTCGTTAGTGGTTGTTGCAAATATGATGAAGAATTAAGAAAAAATACTATTGAAAAAGATCTTTCTATATAGATTGGGATGCTTTTTTTTTTTTTTTAATCTAGTAATCGGAATCAAAAGTATTAAGGCTCATCTCCTATTAGGAAAATAGAATATCTGGTTCATTATCTCAGTTCATAGGTGCCAGAAAACACAGAGCTGTAGAAAAAAAGAGTGAAGGGTGGGGCAATTTTATTGCTCGCTATTTCAGTGTCCAATTATATTTCATCTGTCACAATTACCTAATGGAGACAAGTAGTGAAGAAATCTTCAACTGAGGTATCAGGAATTTGCTGCAATTCTTTCTGCTGTCTTTCTTCTATTAATGTAGAAAACAAATGGCGTGTTAACTTCGAGCCATTTTCTCTACTATGTTTGCAGGCGTAGAATCATTTGATTTCTCTTTTTGGCAAAGGAACGGCCAAACAGGTCTCTCCTACATTTTTTGAACAAAAGAAAAATGTTGAGATTAAAGTGACATTCTAAAAAATGTTGCTTATGGAAATGACAATAAGATATGCGCCTTCACTTTCTTAAATGATCTTTCTTAAATATCAGATTCTTAGGATTCATGGGGAGCAGAGTGAAAACATCTAAGCCGTTTTACAGCAATGGCTTTTTCCATAATCTATGTCTAAATATTTCCTGAATCCAAATCAGCAACTTTTGTCCTTCCACCAGAAGAAGCAGCCAATTTGCATAAATGATTTGCTTCCTCAGTGCCTCCTGTTGGTTAGGAATTTGAAATGAAAAGAGTAGTCAGAAGAGACTCAGTCCTGCCTGGAGGAGTTAGAGTGTCATGTTTGATGAATTCTTTATATAAAACACAGAAATTGTCCAAATATCCCGATTACATTATGGTGGTGGTGATGCTGAATTAATTAATTTCCCTTTCATTCTCTCAATTTCCACTTCTCCACCATTTAGGAACACTCCCTGCTGCTTACATAGCATGAATATCGTAGGGCTTTTTCCCATTTTTAAATTCCTCTTCTACAAGTTTGTATAAGGAAAGGCGCATTTCAGAAATACAAATACAAATGCTTGATCATATGCACAGGTTGCTGTGGTCTTGCCAAGTCATCGGGGCAAATGCTTGTCCCATCAATCTAGTGAAAACAGAGAGGGTGTGCCCTCTCTGATTGATAATACATTTGTTAGAGATGATGATATGAGTGTCATATTTTCATACAGCATATAAATAAAATAAAATGTAATAGGATTGCGTAAAATGGGGATCCTCCACTGATGTATGAAGGTCATTCGTTCATGAATACAGAAACCTTCAGTATCGGAATATAAATTTGCAAATGCATTATGTAACATGGTACTGTATGTTTATTCTTTATACATTTTAATGAAATATTAAACAGGCTTATTTCGAGTTCACAATATAAATTATAGTAGAGGTCACAACAGTAAAATGAATGCAATAGTTTCCCTGAAACCTAACAATACCCAATACTGCCTCTATAACCTAGGAATCAGGTGGGTAGCTGCTCAAAATGAAAAAACAATTACAAAAAAATTCTTATCACCATCTCCTTCTCCGTTCTGTCCTTTATTCCCCCTTAGTTTTAAGAAATACAATTCCCTAAATATCCGGGTGTCCCTCTAACCTGCTTCCTTACCGATAAAGTCAGAGGTAAATTGACAATGAAAGATTGGGCTAAGGCGAGAAGATGCCTTATGGAAGAAGCTAATCTGGATATCTTTCTCCAATTTCTTCATATTAAAGAGTTTTGCTGCACAGTGGACATAAAATTAATAGGCAGTTTACATAACATTTGCAATAAATTGCCCGATGAAAAGGCTTCCTTCAATTGCGTAGCTCTGAGATTGAAGAAACAAAACTATAAACTTTATTTTTTTACTTGCATTGCTGCCAGCATGTTGTCCAAAACATCTGCTCGGGTAATATGTCATACGCAATAGCCCATGCGGGTTAGGCCAGTACATAATAGAAGTAAATGTATTTTTAAATGCCAGGTTTTAAAAGAAGACAGGCTTGCTTGGTATCTCATTATAAGTGAAATGACTTTTCATGTCATCCTATC
>PVKH010033040.1:0-12072 GCA_004027955.1 Chaetophractus vellerosus | reverse complement strand
CAAATCAGTTTGCCATATTTGCTCCAAATTTAATTCCAGTGTCACTACTTAGCACCTGCCCTTTGATTATATCCTTCTGTCCCGAAGGACTTTCTGCTCTTTAGGTGTTTGTGCTTTTACACCTCTGTGTGTTTGCTCTTCATTTGGCCTGGAATGCCTTCTCTACACTCTGCCCACCCCTGCCCCCCAAAAAACCCTACTGTCCCTTTAAAGCCAGCTCAGATGTTCTCTGAGAGGTCAGGCACTTATTCTCCTGTGTTTTCAAAGCACTTTATCATCTCTGTCATAGGTGGGATACTGATTATTGAAGACACAAAATAGCTGAGGTCTTGGAGAATTAAAGGGAAAAGAGAGAGGACTGAAAATTGTGCTGCTTGTAAACTTGTGCTAATAAGGCTGCATCTTTTCAGATTTCCTATTTTTAAAAAACCCTGAGTGTATTTTTTTGAATTAAAAAATGTTATTTAAAATAACCAATATCGTATTTTTATTTTGTCATGTGATCTGAAAAGTCCTTTGACCCTTGAAAAACCAGGGACAGGTATCTTGGGTATTTGCCCTGTGTTTTATGTCTTGTGAATCTATATGTCCAGAAGCTACTGCCCTTTATGCCCCTCAGGGAGACAACAAGAGGGCTGGGCTCTGAGGATGTAGCTCAGGCCCCTGTCTGTGCTGCTGCTCACCATGCAGAAATACGGGTGATCCGCTGAGGGCTCCCCTTGGTCCCTGTGCACAGGAAGATGTGAACAAGAGCTCCTATTTTTAGGGCTAGAACAGCAGGGCAATGCAACAATGACAAGAATTTAATGAATCTGAACATGCTTCCAGACTAGAGATGTTGCTTGAGGTGCAGAATAGTTTGTATTTACTGTGATAAGTTTAAAAATAAAACATTTTGCTTTGTGTTAATTAGCAAGTATTAATACTTACTTAGAGCCTACTGTGCATCCAGCACTGAACTGGGTGCTATGGGGGCAGAGAGGGTAGGAGTGTATGGGAGGGAACCAGAAGACCATGGGAAAGGTTAGAAGGACATGAGTCTTCTACCATACTAGAGTGTGTTTCTATTAATTTTTCAGTGTCTATTATGTGTCAAACACTATACTAAGTACTTTTATATACATCATCTTATTTAATTATGATAATAATTGGCCTAGGAGGTATAATTACTATTGTTGCCCCTATTTTATAGCTGAGGAAACTGAGGGTCAGAGAGGTTAAGTAACTTGTTCAAAGATTTGTTCAAGGATTGGTAAGTGACAGCAATGGGCTTTAAATCCAGATGTGTCAGGTTAGATCCTAAGACACTTATAGGATATTTAAGTTTTAACCAGTGTGGCACTTATGCTATGTGAACAGAAATTTTGGGCATGGGAGTAATCAATAATATCTAGAAGAGTTACTGACCTGGATAACTGGGTGGTATCTAAATAGATGGCATTTTGGAATGGCAGGCAACAAAGGTATGGAGTTGGGACCAAGCTTGGCACGTACAAAAGAGAGTAAACTATCTACAGAAGAGAGGATTATGGGGGAGCATAGAAAACAAGGTAGAATCCTCTGGATTATAAGGGAGTTGGGTCTTGATAAGGTAACCCTGATGGGTCAGCCAGTTAGGAGCAAAGGAACAACGTGCGGACAGTGGCCATTTAATGCTACTGTTCCAGAAGTGGAATGAGGAATAGGCTGGGAGGTGGGGAGACCTTGCATAGGAAATCAGCTAGGAGGCTTTTGTAATCCTGGGCAGGGGGACAGTGGGGATAGAGATATGGGGGCAAAGAGGGAAAATAAACCCAAGAGAGGTTTTGGAGAAGGTATTGACCAATTTAGTGCAGAATATATAGTGGGTAAAGGAGGGGGAGATTTTGAAGATCACCTCACAGCTTCTAGCCTGGAAGATGGAAATATCAAGGACGTAAATGTGGAAGGTACGAGAGTTAAATGCAAGTGGGTAAGAACTGTGTGCCTGCTGGGAAAATTGGGAACTGGATGGGGCTCAGAAGTAAGGGCTCGGATTTTAGTCTGACAATCCCTAGTTTAGAGACCCTGGGTTTGTGAGGAGCCCTTATGAATGGCCACAGCATCCCCTCACTCCTGGGATCTTTACCCCCAAGCTGTGGAGCAAGCAGTGACTGGCACATGCCTCTTTTTCTCTCACTTATTGGCTCAAGTCCCAGGGAAACTCAGACTGGGCCCTGGGGCAGTATTTCCCCCAGGAGTTAGAAATTTGAACTGTGATCTTGCTGCATGAGCAGCTGTAGATGGAATACATGCAGAGGTTACTGTTTTATGAAGCATAGTCACTCTAGGGTAAATTTGCCCCATATTCACTACATGGACAATTGGCCAACATGGTATCAGTTCTCCTAAATGAGATAACTTTTTCATAATTAAATCAAATGTTATTTTTCTTGGTTTCTTTAGATGTGGCTGTAGGAGTGCTGTACCGCACATAGATGACTGTCCCGAGCAGTCCTTGGAAATAGGCTTAGAGGTCTTGTGGCGGTTGGTGGGATGGATTGGCCAGGAGGAAAGTGAACATGAGGCCTGAAGGTGGAGGTGTGTATGGGAAGCAGGGATGAAAGTAATTCACATATTGTACCCTTTAGGTAGAACTGCTGAATTGCTTTTTTGGATGTACCATTTGGGCGGATTCTGACCTAGAGGCTGTGGAAAGAGCCTTGGTGGGTGTGGGCTGTCTCTCCAGGCCTTCACTAGTGGAGTGGGACCACTGGTAGATACAGTCTACCTGCTGGACGCAGGTTGGAACGCTGAAGGTGGGTGGACTGTGGGGGCTGCTAAACCTTGCAGCTACTTCACCAGCGTCTCGGACACCAGCCCCTTGGGTCCTGCTTCTTTTTCTGTCAGGGAGATTTCCACCTGGAGTAGCCACCTCCTGGGGGCCCCAGCTGTCTTTTTGCATTTGGAGAGTGGAGCTGGTGGGGCTTCCCCCACAGGAAAGCCTGACTGAGTGCCTGGCACAGGCTCGTTCCTTGAGTGGGGTGGCTCTCCTTTGCTTGCCTCTCCTGCTTTCCTTGAATGAAACAGACGTGGGAAAAGAAGAAACTGCTCTTTTCCCCAAGCCCCCACGGAGGCGTGTGCTTGCCAACAACCACCCACCTGGCTCCTGCCGCCAAAACAACATCTGCTGTCCTTACTCTTCTCAGTTGCACCAGGAAGCATGTGGGGGGCTGGATTGGCCTGGGTTTAAATCCCCCCTTATCACTTAGTAGCCGCGTGACTTTAGCAAGTACCTTAATTCTCCTGAATTTCTCCAAGTCTTGGTTTTCCTCTCTGTCCTACCTGCTTTGCAGGGTTACATTACTGATTGTTATTATTATTACACGTTACTGATTGGTATCCCTCTCTGGAATGCTCTCCTACCTTGCTTTCACTTTCTAGCTTGGAGGATCTAGATTGTGCTTGCCTTTTTGGGGGGCAGGGGGTAGGACTGGTATGTGGTGGGGGATCCTCTGAGAAGAAAATGAAATGCATTTAAAGAGCCTTGGGGTTATTAAAGCGTTCTGTACCTCGTAATTCTCATGACATTTTGCCCTAACAGGGAACGCCTTGGGCACAAGTATTTACTGGTGACTTTGGGAAGGCTCTGTTCAGGGCTATTATTATTCATCCTCAAATTTACCTCATGGTGATGGGCTTTTACAGGCTCGCCTAGAGGCCTGATCTTAATGTTTAATATAGTTTATCAAGGGAAATGCTTCCTGACTTCCACACCAGAAAACCGTTTCTTAAAAAAAATAATAAGTTGTGACTATAGAAGGTTTTATTGTTTACAAGGTGTTTTCACATTTTTCTTTCTTTTTTAATATATAAATTCGGGATCACTTATATGGCTTATAGCCTTCAAGTTAGCATTGCTAAAAATGCTGACTTTATTTATTTATTATTTATTGTTTTTTATTTTATATATATATATATATATATATTTTTTTTTTTAGGATACATTGATTACATAAATGTTACACAGAAATTTTAGGAGTACCCATATGCCACCCTCCCACACCTCCCACAACCTCCCACATATATATCCTTCAAAATGCTCACTTTAGTGTCTTAATCTACTGATGATTTTTATTTTGCTCATTTCTCCTGTGAGAATCATAGTATCTGCTCTGAACATTTACCTCATGCCCTGCTCTGACTCTTCCCCAGCTGCTGCTGGTGCTGGCATCCTCATTGCTCAGAAATGCCTGGAGCAAGGCTTCAGTTTTGTGCATAGGAAGAAGTAAATAAATGACTCCTCACTAAAACAGTAAATTTATAGTGATGTCAGAATTAAACCCTAACTGTCTGGGACCAGGCTGTGTGGCTCTGAGCATATGAGTACTCTGCAAGGGAACGTTTTCAAAGTCTGGAAAAGCTCAAAGAATCATTGCTGCACTGAGATTTTAATTTTTTCTTAACATTTCAGTCACAAGCATGGTTTATCAATGTTTAGTAATGCAAGAGGTCCGTACTCTTCCTGGGATTATTTACATTTTTCTTTTTTTCCTACTTAGCTTATGTGGAAAAATTTATTTCAGTGCATTTATTGTTAAAACCAAGCTTTTGGAATTTGCAAATATTGTATTCTGCTAATTCTGTACTACTGATAAGCTGTTTGGATCTTTCCTTGCAACCCAGTGTGTTTTCTGATAATGTTTTTTTCTCTGTTATATTTACTAATTCTGTGGATTGCATTCTTGCTGTACTTTTTCTGTTTTACTTTCTGTTTTAGTTTGCCGGCTGCTAAAACAAATACCGTACAATAGGTTGGATTAAACAATGGAAATTTATTGGCTCATGGTTTTGAAGCTAGAAGTTCAAAACCAGGTATGAGCAAGGTGATGCTTTCTCCTTGAAGACTGTAGCATTCCGAGGCTGGCTGCCGGTGATCCTTGGTCCTTGGTTTTTCTGTCACATAGTAATACAAATGGTGGCATTGTCTTTCTCTTTCAGGTTCGTTGACTTTTAGCTTCTCTCTCTGTCTGACTTTCACTGTTAATTAAAGACTCTGGTAATCGGATTAAAGCCCAGCCTAATTCTGTTGGGCCACACCTTAAGTGAAGTAACATCTTGGAGATCCTATTTATAGTGGGTCCTACCAGAATGGGGATGAAGACCAAGAACTTGTCCAAACCGGGGCATATAATTCAATCCCCACCCCCACCCCCACGTTATTATTACACATTTGCTTTTCACCTGCATGTACTTAATTTTTGCATTTTAAAACTTTTGTCTGTTTTGCTTTAGAAGCCAGAACGTCCTGGAGATTGGTGCTCTGGTCATTGGAATATTCATGTCTGTCCTTCAGGTATGGAAGTACCTGAGAGGCTGAATTAGTAGGCAGATGGTTGGTTGGTGAAAGCCAGAGGTGAGCAGAAAAATATTGGGTAGATTTTTTGAACAAGGAGTCAAAACAGTTAGGAATTGTCCTTTATTCCACCCTTTCCTGTATATCTTACATCTAATTAATCTGCTTTCCTTGCGAGCGCTATCCTAAATTTAAATCCTGAATCTGTCCAGTTTCTCCACCTTCACTGTGTGAATCCCCATGCCCTTTTGTCTCTCCATCGTCAGGCTCCTCTCTCACTCCTACCACCTCCAGAAATTACATTTCTTTCTTGTTTATTTTCCATCTCTCTTTTTGAGGATGCAAATGTCTTTTGGGCACAAATCTTACTGGTTTCTCTCTGCTGTAGTGCTTTGAGGGACTGAATAAGCTCCTCCTGCCCCATACTTATGTCTTTGGAGTAGACACCACAGCCTCATTTTCTTTCACTGATTCTTTTCCTTTGATGATAATGATGATGTTGATGATGATGGGTTTTGTGGTCAGTTCTGAGCCTTTGGGGTTGGGAGTTTTGAGGGAGAATCCAAGGCCTAGAGAATATGTGAATTAGGTTCTTTTCTTTTACTCTTGTGTTCTCTCCCAGCACTGGGCTGTGAAACAGGTTGGCAGAAAGAGGCAGGAGTTTAGAGGATATGTGCAGGCAGCGTATTTTAATGGGCAGAACCCTGGGTTATATTTAAGAGACAGCAATCCTATTTCCAGGTTTGCTAGCAGCTGGGTTGACTACTCTGTAGTACGATCTTCTTGTTACATCCAGTCATATACCCTGCTTTGTTTTTCTGATCACTGCTTGATATTATTTATTTGTTTTGTTATAGTCTGTCATCCCACACTTGAATGTAAATTCACAAGGGCAGGGGTTTTATGTTTTGTCACTGTTTGATCAGTCTTCAACATTAGATCAGTGCTTTGCAAATAGTAGATGCTCAATAAACATTTGTTGGTTGAAAGAATGAATGACCTAGGTTGTGTTATAGAACAAGTCATTTTAGTTACTGCAGATTTCCAAAGCAAATTGGGGATAAGGAGAACGTTTGTGTGGTGCTCTGACTTCCTGGCAGGATAAAGGGTGGTTAAAAACTTTATATTTGTTTAAAAATACTTTTTATTGAATCTAGTTTGAAGACTGTTAAAAGGTGTGTTCACTGAAGAGGGATCCATATAGCAGGCTTCTTACACTTTCAAGTACATAGAACCCCCCGGGGATCCTGAAAAAATGCAGATTCCGATTTAGCCCTGGGTGGGTCCTGTGATTCTGCATTTTTAACAAGCTCTAGAGTAATGCCTGTGCTGCCAGATCACACTTGACTTTGAGTAATGAAGATATCCAGCCCCCTTAAAGCTGTGAACTTGGGTTGCTAAAGCCAAAGGAAAGCCTAGGTTAAGAAAAAGGAACATTTGAAAGACTGCCTGTCATATCCTATAATATACATACATACATACATACATACATATATACGTATATTGGCTCTAAATAAATTCAGTTAAGAAAAGTGTTTTTATTATTAAGAAACGAATCCATGTTCATGAAGAAAAAATAGAAAATGCCAAAAGATAACATGAAGAAAAAAATTACAAATTATCTTCCCATGCAGAGCTAATACACCTCAGGTAGACTCTTCTCTGTACATGTAGTGTATATTATAACATCATATATGCTGTTTTGCTACCTGTTTTCTTCACTCCAAAATACCACGTACATCTTTTCATATCAGTAAATACTAATCCAAGGTTAATTTTAAATGACTAGTGTTGCGTTTCATGGATGTACTGTAAATTACTAAATGAATCTTCTGTTCTTAGACATCTGGTTATTTCTTTACGCTATTATAAACAGCTAATTCAATTAATTTCCTGTTTCCTTTTTCTCTTTTCTTTTAATCAGGGTTCTAGAAAGTACCGCGTTCTCGTCCCTTTTGTCTCCTGTTGCCAAGAGAGTGTGAGTCACAGTCTACCCCTGGTGTTAGTATGTAATTTGTCCTGAATGCGGATTTGTTGTGACTCCATCTACCTACATCATGTTTCTCTTTGTGGCAATGACCGCTTGTTTTCCACTGGAGACAGACACTGTTCTGTAGTTAAAAAAACAAATGTTACGCAGTGACTGTTTCCTGAGTGCATTGCTCACACGTGTTCACTCTCCCTTCCTGTCTTCCAGTGGGGAGGCTGGTCTCCAAGAAAACATAATCGTAAACAAAGTTCTCTGGACACCTACTGATTGACAGTGTGGTGTATTTTTATTTAAAATGACTGTTCATTTGCTACTCTGAAATGTGTCACAACCTTGACCTTTATCTTCACCACTGTTTTAACTTCCTTTTAAAAGGTCGGCAGTATAAAAAAGTGACTCCTTTCAATATAAAAAAGTTACTTCTGAGTAGTTGGTAGGGCAGTACAATGCAAAGTGATAAACGAATGGCTATGTATATCTTGTATATATATTGAAAGGCATTGAAGAGTGGGTTTTAAGTAATACATGGGCTTCTGATGCTGTTCTTCCCTCTTGTGGTTTGGACATGGGATAGAAGAAGTTGTCAAAGGAATCATTATAGAGCTTTAGAGAAGCCACTGAGAAGTTGTTCTTGAATTTATTGTGATGATTCCTTACAGGTGGTTGAATACAGTCTTGTAATTTTTTTTTTGAGTAATGCAAATGCTGTAATATTGATTGAAGTGATGAATGTACATCTCTGATTATACCAAATGTCAGCTTTGCATCTTAGCCATGTTTCTGGTTAGTACATCAAAGAAAAAATTAGAATCCTATTTAGCCAAGACCATGTTCTCACTGGCCATTCTGGGTTGGGTGCCCGCTGAGTGTAGGAGTTAGATAGGGTCCAAGATGTGACTAGGATGGAGATGGCAACCATTGTTCTAAGTAGCTTGCGAGGCTGGCTGGTTACAGAAGGTAGGAGGGCTGGGCCTTAGTGATCAAGTCTCTGGGCTGCTCAGGGTGCCAAACAAACCTGAAAAGCTAGTATTCCTGCTGGAGCCCCAGGCTGTTTTTCTGTGCATGGCCATCAGTTTTATTTTTATGATCTCCGTTGTTTAGTTGTGCTAGAGAATTGAAACGGAGCCTGCTTTATGAAGTCTTTTAAATCCAGATCAGAAGGGCACTGAGGAACAGTTTAAGAGAGAGACCAAACTATGTAACCAAATGACAAATAGACAAAAGTTGTCATTCATTCTACAAATGTTTATTCAAACCTGCTCTGTACCAGGTACTGTTTTGGGGATTCAATAATGAATATAATACAATTTTCCTGCCCTCAAGGAATGAATGTTTGGTTCAGCTTCTGAACATAGTTGCTCCAGATGAAGGAAGCTTGGGTTTCTCACAGCTACAGATTACAGTAAGCAAGATGCTAACAATTGTGAAATGAATGTGGCTTTGGGGTCAAGGACTGTTAGGACAGGAAGATGAGCAGGGAAATGTTGGACTTGGTCATGGGTGGAGGCTGGCTCGGGAGTCAGGAGGACAGGTGTGGCATCTGGGAAGTGTCTCCCGTCATGCAGGCATTGACATGTGTTGTGGGTATAGATGTGGGTCTGACCTCATGTCCCTGTAGGTCTTTAAGGTAAAGCTTTCCTGACAGCGACAGACACATTTTCAGGCAACACTTAGAATTTGGGCAGAGTTTTTCTTACTCTAGACCAGTGCTTCCAAAAGTGTGGTCTGCTGACTTAAACATCAAGTGTAAGTGTTTAGAAATTTCTCTAGCAATTTGATATTGCAGCTGCATCTGAGTGTGTGATCTGTGCATTTGTTTTCCTGAGGAGAGTAGAGACCAATTTGGGTTTTGTGGAACTTCCACAGGTGAGTAGGTTCACACTGGGTTCTACTGTGATCAATCTTGTGCAGGGGCCCACAGCTGTTCCCCTAATGGATAGAAATGGCCACAAAACAGAAAACAAAAACAAAACAACTGGTCTTTCATGACAGTAGTTTGGGAGGTACCACACCCTAGACCAAGCAAGAATGTAGTGGGAGGTGAGCTGTGGGCCTGAGCATCAGGAACGTAAATGAATATAAAACTATCACATTCCTGATTCATATCAGGTCTTTATCAGTGTGGAGACTTCCTTTCCTCTCTTCCTATTTCCTCATTGTAACCAGCATGTTTTCTTTTTCCTTTCTTTTCTTTTTTCTTATTAGAGAAGTTACAGGTTTACAGAAAATACAGTGTTCCCATATACCTTTCTCCCTTCCCCCAGTTTTCCCCATTATTAACACTTTTCATTAGTGTGGTATCTTTGTTACAAGTGATGAAAGAATATTGTAATTATACTATTAAGTATAGTCTATAGTTACATCAGAGTTCACTGTTTGTGTTGTATTGTCCTATGCTTTTTAAAAAAATTTTTATTCTGATAGCATATATACACAACATAAAATTTCCCCTTTTAGCCACATTTAAATAATTACATTCACAATGTTGTGCTACCATCATCACCATCCATTACCAAAACTTTTCCATCATGCCAAAGAGAAACTCTGAACCGATTAAGTGTTAACTCCCAATTCCCTGTCCCTACCCTGGTCCCTGGTAACCTGTATTCTAGTTGCTGACACTATGAATTTGCTTATTCTAATTATTTCATAACAGTGAGCTCATATGATATTTGTCCTTTTGTGTCTGGCTTATTTCACTCAACATGATGTCTTCCAGGTTCATCCATGTTGTTGCATGTATCAGAGCTTCATTTCTTTTTATAGCTGAATAATATTCCATTGTATGTATGTAGCACATTTTGTTTATCCATTTGTTAGTTGATGGATGCTTGGGTTACTTCCATCTTTTGGCAATTGTGAATAATGCCATATGAACATTGGCATGCAAATATCTGCTCAAGTTCCTGCTTTCAGTTCCTTGGGTATACACCTAGAAGTGGGATTGCTGGGTCCTATGCTAATTCTATGCTTAACTTTCTGAGGAATTGCCAAACTGTTTTCCATAGCTGCTGCACTATTTTACATTCCTACCAACAATGAATGAGTGTTTCTATTTCTCCACATCCTCCCAAGGCTTGTTATTTCTATTTTAAAAATAGTAGTCATTCTCATGGGTATAAAATGGTATCTCATTGTGGTTTTGATTCACATTTCCCTAATTTCTAATGATCTTAAACATCTTTTCATGTGCTTATTGTCCATTGTATATCTTCTTTGGAGACATGTCTATTAAAGTCTTTAATTGGGTTGTTTGTCTTTTGTTTTTTGAGTTCTAGGATTTCTTTATATATTCTGGATATTAAACCTTTTTGGATCTATGGTTTCCAGATATTTTCTTGGATTCTGTAGATTGTCTTTTTATTCCCATGATGAAGTCCTTTGATGCACAAAAGTTTTTTATTTTGATATGGTTCCCTCTATCTATTTTTTCTTTTGTTGCTTATGTTTTGGGTATAAAGTCTAAGAAACTATTGCCTAACACAAGGTCTTGAAGATGTTTCCCTGTGTTGTCTTCTAGAAGTTTTATAGTTTTAGGTCTTTTACTTAGGTCCTTGATCCATTTCAAGTTAAGTTTTGTGTATGGTGTGAGATAGAGATCCTGCTTCACTCTTTTGCATATGGATATTCAGTTTCCCAGCACCATTTGTTTAAGAGACTACCCTTTCCCCATTGAGTGGAATTGGCACCTTTATAAAAATTAGTTGGCAGACAACTTGAGATACCTCCAGGGAAGATGGCTGAGTAGGGAGCTCCAGGACTCAGTCCTTATCCCAAAACAACTATTAAATAGGCAGGGACTGTCTGAAACAACTTTTTGGAAACTCCAGAGGCTAGAAGAACACTGTTTAGCAACCAGGGAAGATCAGCAGGAGAAGGCTGATAGATTATGGTAAAGAACTGTAAATTGCTCTCTCTGCATGGCAGCTACTGGTACCCATCTCCCACTTTAGTGGCAGGCCACCATGACATCCAGTCCCTGGCTAGCTGCTGGTGACAGAAAGGGATATAAAACCCTCTTCACCCAAAACAGGGGTAGGCATGGCCTACACTAATCACAGCTTTTAATTAGAGAATTCAGATCACTGGGTCCAAGATCAGAGGTCAGCTATTGTTTAAACCCTCCCTGGATAGGGATTGAGGTGGTGGAAATTTAAAGACACAGTGCTTCCTAAGGACTGAGGGGGACAGTTAGTTGAAGGGCTGCATTTTTTGGGCAGGCCAGGAAAGCTCAGCTTTGGGGAGCAATTGGAGAAGATTTTGGTGCCCTTGTTGATCCCCTCCCCATGGTGCTTTAGAGCCAGTCTGTGCTCCCTTTGTGGGTCCCTGGCCCAGTTTTGGTTGGTAAAGACTGACTTGGGAAAGTCATTCCTGGGGTGACCCTCCTTCCCAGAATTTGCTTTCCAAGCAAAAGGAGCAAGAGACAACAAAAGGAGTGTAAAAAACTGTAGAGGAGGACAGCCTGCGAAAAAGGCCTGTTGGCTTCAAATACCCAAGAGAGGGCAGTTTGTCCCCTGGAAAATAGACAAAAATCCTGTAAATAGAGGAACTCCAAAACAACAAACAAGCAAAAGCCCAGGATGAGACAGAGGTCCAGAAAAACAGGGAAAACCCTGCATAGTGCATTCACCTTGGGCAGACCTTCCTAATAAGGAAGGCTGAAGCTCAAGAAATTCTCTTGCCTAATCACCAGCTGGTTACAAAACCAAGAAACAGACATCCTAGGGAGTAAATTCCTGAGTTAACATTTTATTTTATTTTTATTTTT